>CAUYQU010037594.1:0-18881 GCA_963574635.1 Cheracebus regulus
TTTCTCTCTTTTTCTAAAATCTCTTCCTCTTTCTTTCTCTTTCATTTTTTTCTTTCTTTTGCGGTTTCTTTCTCCTTTTCTCTCTTTTTCTAAAATCTCTTCCTCTTCCTTTCTCTCTTTCATTCTTTTTATTCTAAAAAATAAAAAATAAATAAATAAATAAATAAATAAATAAAAAGATGTTCATGTATTCACATCAATGTTCATGAGGTACACAGGACAACTGGGGGCTGGAAAGGAGAAGGAGGGGCAGAGAGCATGTAGCCAAAATCTCACAGCTGGATCTCTGCAGCACCTCGTCAAAGCACTCTCTCTCAACTGGGCAGGCTCAGACCTAACCAGGGTCTGCTTTCTTAGACAAGACTTTGCCATGAAGTGCTAATATTATGCACAATTTGGATACACCCAGCACTAAAAGGATATTAAATACTGTCAGCATTCTGGGGGTTTCATCGGATGCCAAATATCTTCATATAAAACAAACATCTGGATCAATTTGAAATTAGAGTCCCAAGACAAAAATAGAAGGCAAAAGGGAAAATAATGAATCTCAAATTCAAAGGCAGCCTCCAATCTAGTCAAAAGGCTGAGCCCCCATGAAGACATGCCCTTTGGCCTCCCCCCGCCTCCAGGCCCACCCACTCTCCCACTGTCCTCTCGCCCCAGGATGTTGTGTGAGAACATGCTCCTCAGGTGCCCCCACGTCTCCAAAGCTGCAGGAAACACTGACCTGCCAGCAAGCTCATGGCCTGGGAAACTTCCTTCCCTCTCTCCTCCTCACCTTAATTGAAACAGATGTTCAGATTGGCAGGGCTGCCCTCTCTTTAGAATGCTTTAAACAGGCGGCTGCCTTGACGCCTGGTAGGTCTGGGACAGGAGGGAGCTTAAAAGCCTTTAAACATTATTAAAATGTTTTATTTAAAAATTACATCAATAAACTGTTCCTTGGGTGGTTGCACAGTAGTAAGCATCTTGCCTTCCAAGCGTGGCAGATCCCGCACGATCTCGACAAAGCCACTGCACGCTCAACAGCACCTGAGACCCACAGCCGAGGAAAGAACAGCCCACAGCTGCCACAACCAGCTTCCTGGAGGACAAATGGTCATGCCATTCCTCTGCTCAAAAATGTTTCATAGCTCCCCACCATTTATATCAGGGGTTGGCAAACCCCAGCCTGAGGGCCAGCTCTCACCTGACATGTTTTGTAAATAGAGTTTTCCTGCAGCCCAGCCACACTCATCTACGGCTGTATTGTTTATGGCTGCTCTAGGCTACATGGTCAGAGCTGAGTAGTTGCCACACAGACCACGTGGCTGGCCAAGCTTGAAATGCTTGCTGTCTGACTCTATAAAAAAAGATGGTAGACCTGCGACATCCACCTCTCTGCCCTGACTCTCCTGAGGGGACAGAGTCCTCACCTTGATCAGTCTGTGGGCGGGACTGAGGGAGTCCCAGAAGAGGAGGAGGAGGATAGAGGAGGTTGTGCTGGGCTTCCAGCTTGCGGCACGCCTGGCAGCCACCGTCTTGGGAAAGTGGAGCCAGGGAGGGGTTGAGGCAGGGTGGCCTGAGCCCTCTCTCATGCTGGCTCCGCTGAACATGGGGATTCCTGAGAAGGGGGGGGTCTCACAAAATCCACTGTAAGGTTGCCACTGGGCTGTGGAAGACGTAAATGAAAACCGAAGATGGTGCTTCATTCTGAGCTTGTATGGTGTCCATATTTATTTAAACTTCAGGAAGGAAACCTGGAATTGGCTCCTTGGGATACCTCCCCAAGCCCCAGTTCCCATCGTGGCTTCCTGCTCTGGCTCCTGTTTGAGGGACTTTGGAAGAACTGTCTCCTCAGTCTCTGACATCACGATACCCAGATCTCAGCTGCTCGCCGCTCTGTGGCCATCTGCAGGGTGGCTCTGTGGGGCTCCCGTCCATGGCCCTGACCACCACAGGACTTCTGGTTTTGTAGCGGGACTGGCTTTGAAATTCCTTTTTGGTCCCCTCCGGTAGTTCCACGGAGGAACCACTGTAGTGGGCTAAGGAACAGTGGCCGGAAGATGATGGACAAAACATGAACACGAAGGTGGAGGAACCTTGTGGGTGGGGGGTGGGGGGGTTCCCTCAGGGTCTGCCTACCACAATCCAAAATAGCATTTTCCCTTTGACGGACCCTGCGCCATCTGAGAGAAGACCTGGGGCTGGGGTCTGCTGACTGCTGTCCCGGGCGAACTTGCCTTGCAGATGCTCCTGTCCTGGCTCTGTGGCCTGGAGGTGCTGGTGGCCTCCATGGACATCCATTATGATAGCTCCCCGCCTCCACCAGGAGACTCTCTGCCTCTCACTCCATCTTTCTGGACCAAGGCCAGGCATGTGCTGTGGGCACAGCTGCCCTCCCTCGAGCTGAGCGTAGAGCTTCCCTTGACCCTTCTTTTGTGATCTCCTCCCTTTATGAAGAAGCTGCCCCAGGCTGGGCACGGTGGCTCACACCTGTAACCCCACCCCTTTGGGAGGCCAAGGCGGGTGGATAGCTAGGTCAAGAGATCGAGATCATCTTGGCCAACATAGTGAAAACTCCTCTCTACTAAAAATACAAAAATTAGCCGGGCGTGGTAGTGAGTGCATGTAGTCCCAGCTACTTGCGAGGCTGAGGCAGAAGAATGACTTGAACCGCGGAGGTGGAGGTTGCAGTGAGAGGAGATCGCGTCACTGCACTCCAGCCTGGCGACAGAGCGAGACGTCGTTAAAAAAAAATAAAACAAGAAGAAGCTGCCCTTCTTTCCTCTGGTATGAAGTTCCTTGGTTCTCTTTGGAAATCAAGGGAACGGGGTGCACAGAGGTCAGAAATGCCAAGAAGGGTGGAAACAGGAAGTTACTTTGAGTCACTCTGATCTCGTCTCCCAGAGGCTTCTGTCCCTGCCTCGATTGGGTCTCTGCCTCAGTGTCTCCTCCTCACACAGAAAGAACGCTTCCGCCCCCACTCCTCCCTATCATGTTCTCAGGAGGAGTTCTGAGCCATTCCTGCCTTGAGTTTTTCTTCCCAGCACGTACTGCCCACAGCCTGATGTGTCCACCTGGATCTGTTCATCGCCAGTCCCTCCCCTCCAGGGGATAAGCTCCGTGAGGGAAGGAGCTGCCTGGGCTGTAGCTGGCTGCATTCTGTGCCAAAAACAGAGCCCTGCACTCCCTGGGTGCTTCCTAGCAAGCTATTATTGCTGAATAATTCTCCCATCCAAGTACTAATTGGGTCTGACCCTGGTTAGCTTCTAAGACCAGATAGGATCAGGCCTGTTCAGGGTGCTATGGCCATAGCCTGAAAACTTCTTTACTCTGGGAGAAACCTCACACAGAAGAGCATGTAGTGGGTTGCATGGTGTTCCCCAAAAGATAGCCCATGTCCCGGAACCTATTAATGTGATCTTATTTGCAAAAAAAGGGTCTTTGCAGATGTAATTAAGTTCAGCGGGTAGAGATCAGATCATTCTAGATTATCTAGGTGGGCCCTAAGTCCGAAGACAAGTGTCTGTAGAAGAGGCAATGGGAGGAGAAGCCCACAGAGAAGAGGGAGAGGAAGGCAGCATGAAGTGAAGGCAGAGGCAGAGACTGGAATGATATGGCCACTGGGCAAAGGATGCCTGCAGCCACCAGGAGCTGGAAGGAGGAAGGAAGGGTCCTCCTCCCAGAGCCTGCAGAGAGCACAGCCATCTGCTGGCACCTTGATTTCCAGCTTCTGGCCTTGAGAAGTGTGAGAGAATCAACTCCTGGTGCTCTAAGCCACCCAGTTTGTGGTAATTTGTTAGGCAGCCACAGGAGACTAAGGCTGGGACAGGCACCCACCACACCTGGATCTGGGCATGGGGAAACAGACCCCGCTATGGGGCAAAGAGTCTGCAAGGAGAGACAGACAATAATTACGCCAGGAAAAAAGTCTGTGTAATTACAGCTTGCAAAGACCTGGGAAGGAAACGGGGGATGGGGAGTCATGGGGCAGAGGGAGGGGAAGGCAGGAGCTGGCATTTCAGCTGCGGTCCAAGGTGGGGGTTGGAAAACGTGGCAGAGCCTGAGTCTGCGGCTGGCTCCTCACTCTGGCCTCTGAGTCTACTTGCTCCTTCACCTGTCCTCCACCCTGCAGGCGGGATGATCTTTCTAAGCACAAATAATAGCAGTTGCCATTGACAAGGTGCCTACCAGGACAGCTGCAAGAGGGGAGGTGGCTAATATTAATCCCCATTCTAAGATCAAAGAAGCCAGGCTCAGGGAGGGTAAGTGACTCTTCCACATTTAAACCAAGGTCTGATCCCGGTCTGTTCCCATTCCGCTGGGCTTAATGGACTTTCCTCACCACTCCCATCTTGCTCAAAAGCACCCAGGTGTTGTCTGCTGTCTGAAATATAAGACCCGCACTCTTTAGAGAAGCACTCAGGGACCCCTCTCTCTGATTTCCATATAAATATTCTTCCAATCTACTGCCACACCCCACCAGGAAACTTTCAATATATCCACACAGACTTACTCACCTCTTTTTGGCACCTTTATGAACTTGCTTTTAACAATTATGTTATAAAGTGTATTATAAATAATATTATTGTGGTATTGTCACTGTCTACCATTTTTGAGCCCTGCTACGTGTCTTGCTCTGTGCTAGAGGCTTGGCATCTGTGATCAGCTTGTGGCTACAAGGGCCTCATGAGACACATTTCAGTAGCTGTTTCATAGACAGAACTTACGACCCTGGCCCAAGACTGGCGATTATCTGTCTGAGCCCAATGTATGCTACTACATTCTGCTCACAGGATTCTTGTTTCTTTCTGCTAATAGCCATAACACCTGACATTTCACTTTTATGGCTTTGCAAAACACTTTTACGGCTTTACAAAATACTTTCACGACTTTGCAAAATACTTTTATATATTTCTTATTCTTTTTCTTTTTTTGACACAGGGTCTCACTTTGTCACCCCAGCTGGAGTGCTGTGGCTGATCACAGCTCACTGCACACTTGAATTTGAGGGCTCAGGTGATCCTCCCATGTCAGGCTTCTGAGTAGGTGGAACTATAAGTGCACGCCACCACTTCCGGCTTTTTGTATGTTTTGTAGAGATGGGGTTTTGCCATGTTGCCCAGTTGATGGTCTCAAACTCCTGAACTCAAGTGATCTGCCCACCTTGGCCTCCCAAAGTGCTGAGATTACAGGTGTGAGCCTCTAAGCCCCCAGCGCACATTTCATTTTATTGCAGAAACTTTCCTGACTATCCCCAGATGAAGGTGTCTGTCTTCAATTTGCTCCCAGTAGGATCAGGGACACAGGATGGCTGGGTACAGGCTCTGGGGAGAGGCTCTGGCCCACGCAATCTCCCACAATCCCCATGAGTGTCCATCACCACCACACCACCTCAGCAAAGCCAAAATTCCAAGCGTCCCAAACAATGAGCTCGATATACCACGGTGCAAATCCCTGGGTTGCCCCGAAGATCAGATCCCCAGTGGTAGCTGAGTCCTCCCTCTAAGAAACGCTGAGTAACATCCCCTGGCAGAGACCATGACCTCTGCTCCTTTCTGTCCTTCTCAGAGCAGAATCCCCACCACCCCCATGACCTTAGGAGTGCCATCAATGCTCCTATGTCTGATTTGATTCATACACTGGCCATTTGGATGGGCTCAGGGGGGATGAGATACTGCACAGTTCTCCTGCCAAGGCCCCCTGGCTGTAACCCCAGGGCCAGGCAATTTATGAAGTAGACAGGAGACACACAAGCTCCATTATCACAGTAACAGCCTTGTCCAGGAACAATGTTGCCTTTCAAATTGTTTTCCGCCTTGGACAGTGGATTTATAAACTGAACTGGTGGCTAGGAACAGAAGCCCATCTGCAAAGACTAAACGCCTTGTTCTACGTGGGCCTGGTTTAGTATTATCCTGATAAGATAAACACAGATCACAGCTTGCTGGAGGTTGGTTACTTTTCTGTACATGTCTCCACGTCTGCCTTTACTCACACGCAGGCTGAAATTGGGGTGCTGCTCTGCAAGTTCAAGGGAGAAGAAAAAGCCACTTTTGGGATTTCTTTCCAGAAAAGAAGTTGAATGTAATGATAAGATATTCAATTTGTCTCTAAATAGCTCAGAACTAAACTGACTCCCAAAAACCGTGAATTGTGTTTTCAGTGTGGTGAAGTTGGTTTGCTATTGTTGATCATTGTTGAAGCTGGATAATGCACATATGGGGTTTATTATGGTATTCTTTTATGTATGTTTATAGGTCTCCATAATAAAAACCAAAAAAAAAAAAAAGGAACTTGGGCAGAATAATTGCTGTAGCTGTGTGATGAGCATATGGGGTTTCATTATTCTAGTATTCTCCTTTTTGGAAGTTTGCTTAAAATGTTACATGGTTTAAAAAAAAAAAAAAGAAAAGAAAGAAAATCAAGTACTTTGGTTGAACAGCAGTGACTTAAAGCCACTTTCTTTTCGTTTATTCATTCAACAAATATTTATTTGTGCCATATATTCTTTTAGCTACTGGGAAAACAGAAGTCTCTGCCCCAGTGGAACTGACATCCCCACAGTACAAATATTCCTCCAGTGTGAATACCTGGAGGGGCTTTCACCACAGTGAAAGGGTAGCTCTAGGGTGTGGAGGTTGGGTCTTCGGGAGGGGACTGAAATCACTCTAGACCATGGGTGTGTAATCTTTTGGCTTCACTGGGACACACTGGAAGAAGAATTGTCTTGGGCCACATATCAAATAGACTAACACTAAGAGAGCTGATGAGCTATTAAAAAAAAAAAAACTTTGCAAAGAAATCTCGTAATGTTTTAGCAAAGTTTATGAATTTGTGTTAGGCTGCATTCAAAGCCATCCTGGGCTGCATGAGACCTGTGGGATGTGGGTTGGACAAGCTTGCTCTGGACTTTCCTGGGAGCTAGGGGCAAAGAGGAGCGGCCCTGGCCTGGAAATCTATCCAGTCCGTCACTCTTAAGTAACCTAGACCAGCTCAGATGGAAGGAGAGGGGCTTCGGGAAGCTCTGCAATATGTGCTGGCCTGTCCCTTCATTCATTAATAACAGCTGCCTCCTTGTCCCTCCTCTAAGGCTGAAAGGTATTTCTAGAAAGAGTCTAATCCACTCCTAGCCTCGAAGCCATGCTGTAAACATTCGGGATGGATGCCTGCCTATCCCATATTTAAAGATCTCTGGCGACAGAGCAACCCTGAGACAGAGCTGGCAAGAGCAGCCAGGGCTGTGGGTGTTGTCAGCCAGGGACCAGGGGACAAAGCCTTCTGTGTTGCTCGGTGCTGTTAACTCCACCTCATGTGATTCATCTTACTTGGCAGGGGACGGGTAGCTGATATCCTGAAATCACTAGCTTTTGGGTTTGCTACCCATATTCACCCCTCTGGAGGCCCTTTTCAGAATCTGGTGTTTGGTGTAGACCCACACCAAAAAAATCAGTCCACAAAAAACCCCACACGGGAGCTGGCCAGCTCTAGAATGGTACTTCTGATATCTGATTTATGGCAAGATAGATCAGGGCTTTCTGTGCGGAAGGCTGAACATGTGATCTCGATTGCCTGCCAGCCTGCCCTCGTGCCTACCCCTGGAGTGAAGCGACATGATGCTGCTGGCTTCTTTGTCAGGACACGGGCAAGGTCCGGGTCGGCATCTTTTTTAAAGTCCATATTTCGCTTCCTGTGCTCGTCCTACTGCATTCTATCAGGACAAAGAACTTGACTGCCATTTTATTTTTTTAACAGTTTTCCATCAACAGCTGGGGTGGAGTGGTCATTTTAAGTCTCAGAATCATAAATCCTTTCTATCTAATCTTTGGGCCGTAAGTACAGCTGCCTCTGAATCACATACAGTTTGAAGTAAACCTAAAATGCCAGGGGGACATTTGACTATTTATATATAGAGCAACCAACATCTAGTTGTATTTAGTGGTTTCTGAACATCTCCAAGATACACTGCCATGAAAGGCAGGGGTGGGGACTGCCAGGAAAGGGACACAGGAGGCAGAATGGCACAGCCCTGCCCCCAGGGTCCCTAGGCCTTAAAGGAGGAGACAGAACAAGTAATTCAAGGCAAGTGAATGACTGCGGGCAAGAAAGAGGCAAGAGAGAGGTGGGGCTGTGTATTAGTCCGTTTTCACTCTGCTCATAAAGACATACCCAGGACTAGGCAATTTACAAAAGAAAGAGGTTTAATGGACTCACAGCTCCATGTGGTTGGGGAGGCCTGACAGTCATGGTGGAAGGCAAAAGGCACATCTTACATGGTGGCAGGCAAGAGAAGAGAATGGGAGCCAAGCGAAAGGAGAAAAGGAGTTTCCTCTTACAAAACCATCAGATCTCCTGAGACCTATTCGCTACCATGAGAACAGCACAGGGGAAACCACGCCGTGGTTCAATTATCTCCCACTGGGTCCCTCCCACAACACGAGGGAATTAAGGGAGCTACAATTCAAAATGACATTCAGTGGGGGACACAGTTAAGCCATATCAGGCACCCTCTGATGAAAAAGAATTATCCACCAAATGATCAGCAGTGCCAAGTTCTACAGACCTACTGTCTTCTGCTCCACTAAATGAGCTACTGAAGGACACAACAGTGCCAAGTTCTAGCAATCACTTTTGAACAAAAGCAGGAAGGGTCCATGGGAGAGTATGGAAATTCCTCTTTTCCAGGAATTTTAAGGATGGATTCCAGCCAGGCACGGTGGCTCAAAACTGTAATCCCAACACTTTGGGAGGCTGAGGTGGGTGGATCACTTGAGGTCAGGAGTTCGAGACCAGCCTGGCCAAAACAGTAAAACCCCATCTCTACTAAAAATATAAAAATCAGCCAGGCGTGGTGGCGCATGCCTATAATCCCAGCTACTTGGGAAGCTGAGTCAAGAGAATCGCTTGAGCCTAGGAGGTGGAGGTTGCAGTGAGCCGAGATTGCACCACTGCACTTGAGCCTGGGTGACAGAATGAGACTCTGTCTCAACATTAAAAATAATAATAATAATAAAAAAAAGATTCCATCTGTTTGTGTGGGTTTAGGAGTCTGGATGAAGAAAGAAGACATAAACGGGCCGCCTGATCTCCTGAGCTTCCTTACCACCCCAGCACCAGACAGCAGAGCTGTCAGTCGGCGGGTCTCCATCTGTCTGCTTCCTCCCACTTGGGTTTATTTCATAGGCTTTTTCCGAGATATTAGGGGGTTTCCATCAGGAGTGGATCCCTTCCAAACCACAAGGCAATGAAAAGTCCTGCATGTGGGACCGATGTGCTGGTGTGTATGTGCTTTAGGAGGAAGAAAGACAATAACATCAACCCTGTGCATCAAAGCCAAATCCCTCTACACTCAAGTTCCAACTTGTAGAAACTTTTACAGCCAAGTAATGATATGCAAAACTGATGGTCTTTTAATTATAGCAGTTCTGTGTGGGGAGAAATAGGAGAACTATTATAAAAAGGAGACACAGTACGCAAAAGAGCACCTTTGAATGGGCATTTGCTTGCTGGGGTGAAGGTAACATGGGGGGCCAGGGGGGTGATACCCCACAGGGTTCCAAGCATGTCACCCACACTCTTTGTCTTGACAACGTGCCTGTGAAACACACAGAGTAAGGTTTCCTGTCCCTACTTTTCTGATGATCTGTTTCTCCATGGCCAAACTGAAGTCCAGACAGACTCAGTCCTTAAATTCTTTTTGGAAAACTCTTAACCTCCATGGCCAACCAAGATCAACTCGGGGTTTTCAGAAACCAAGACCCTGAGTGAATACAGGAGAGGTTTAACTACCTTCTATCTCAGCGTTTCTTTGGGAGAGGCTTAGAAAGTAACCTCTCTGTTTGACGATCCCTAAACAGAGAAACCCATCTCACAATAAGAAAAACTATTGGCCGGGCGTGGTGGCTCATACCTGTAATTCCAGCACTTTGGGAGGCCGAGGCAGGTAAATCCCTTGAAGCCAGGAGTTCGAGACAAGACTGGTCAACATGGTGAAACACTGTCTCTACTAAAAATACAAAAATTAGCCGGGCATGGTGGCATGCACCTGTAGTTTCAGTTACTTGGGGGGCTGAGGCATGAAAACTGCTTGAACCTGGGAGGCGGAGGTTGCAGTGAGCCATGATCATGTCACTACACTCCAGCCTGGGTGAAGGAGTTAGATCATTTCAAAAAAAAAAAAAAAGAAAAACTATTATGTTTACCAGAGGGTACCTGCTATTTTCCCAAACACTGTATTGAGCATTTTAGATATATTAACTTGCCAATTCATTTAATCTTCTATAGGAGATATACTATTATCTTCCTTCACTGGCAGATGACGAAACCAAGGTACAGAGATCTCGAGTCACTTGTCCAACACTCTACAGCTAGTAAATCACGGCGCCTTGATTTGAACCCAGGAAGTCTGGCTTCAGGGTCCTTGCTCTAACACAGTGTTAGGCTCCCTTTCTGGAGAACAGCTCCCCAGTTCTCTGGTCATTTAGATTGAAGAAGTCAAAGCAGCAGCTAGATTCACTGGCCCTAAGGAATAACAGTAAAGATGAGGACTTATGTTGACAAAGCCCTTTTCTTTGATACGCTTTTCAGTGGGTCCTGCGAGGTCCGGAATTTTATGGTAGACTCTGCGCATAAAGTGATGTTGTCCCTCAAAAAAGCCAAAGCACGATCTGTGTCCATTCTATCCAAAAACCAATGGAATCGACCATGAAGGACCAGGAGTATGAAGGTCCCTCTCATACCTTAGCATGACCTGGCAGTTTCCTGGGGGGTCCTCCTCTCCTCTCAGTCCATGTGGTTCAGTTGTGGCTCCAGTGCAGGCTCTAGGGACCAGACTGTGACCCTACCCTGAACAATGGGTGCAGTTCCATCTCCATTAGGACTCCAAGGGTGTCCTATTGAGAGAAGATGGTCTATTTTGGTGGGACTTGAACCTAGGAGGATATAGGGCTGGAGTCATTAGCAGGAAGCCATCTTAACACCATTAGAAATGGGGAATAATGCCTATGCTTCTGAAGAGAGCAGAGCTGAGACAGAGAGAAATAAGCAGAGACCTGATGATATAATTTGAGCCGCTGGACCAAACTGTGCCTGAAATCAGCCTCCCAGACTCTTCAGGTCCATGAATCAGTGAATTCTCTTTTCAGTTTAGGACAATATGAATGGCATTTCTGTGTTTTGCAAATGATATAAATGGAAACTAGAAACATGTCATTAAAAGAGATGCGAACATACACTATAATGATTAGGAAGAGAGTGGGAAAAGGCTGGGTATCAAGGTCCTGCTTCCTCTTCCCCAACCCTTATCTTAAAGGAGAATGTAAACTTTTGTAGAATATGGGAAATGTGGTTGAATTTAAATGTTCCATGTTAATAAATGCAGCTGATTGTGATCATGATCAGTAAATTCAGAGAACTCGTTCCTGTTTGAGTTATTCACCCAACTGCAGCAATCCTCTCATCCACAGCCACAATGTACCCTGACATCAACTGGCCATTTGTAACGATGGGATCTGGGTGATAGGCTGGATTATGGGTGAATGGGCTGGCCCATCGTTTCCACCTGAATATCAATATCAAAGGTATGGCACCCTAGCAGACAGAGGGCTACCTAACTCAATGGCAGAGGCTGGATTTTGGAATCGATCATAAAGGACCAAGATTATGAAGGTCCCCTCTCTCACCTTAGTGTGACCCAGTGGTTCCCTGGGGGAACTCTCTTCACTTCTCAGTCCATGTGGCTTAGCTGGGGCTCCATTCTAGCAAAAATATTTTGCCTAGACCAGTTACTTTTTAAGACCATACAGACAGTAAAGATCAAGAAAGCATCTCTTCCTCCCAATGATTCTATTCTCTGTATATTTTTCTTTTATTCCGAGGCCTCCAGAAAACTTTCGGCTATTTTCTGGTTCCCAAGACACATGGCTGCCACCTCTCTGCCATCCCTGGGAAGTTTAAGTGTGAGGGACCAACTGGCAAGATGGAGCCTCAGGTGTCTGTGAGCTGCTGGAACTGGCAAACAGCTGCCTGCCGACACCTTGGGTCTCAGATATGGGGTGTCATCGTGTTTGTTTTCCTGCTTGATTGAATTATTCGTGCCTCCTTTGTGCACTTCCCTGAAATGATCTCTTCTGGATGCATTTAGAAACTTGAATCTCTGTGGTCTGTCTGGACTAGTTTCTATTTGAGGAGAAGGGTAGTTTGCTTGTCTAAGGCAAAGAGAAATCGGTTGTAAGCAAGCCCACAGTATCTTTGATTTTCTGTCTCATATACTTCTTTAGGTCTCTCCAAGAATCAGGATTCCTCGTGGAATGCCTTCATTCCCTTTGGAAGCTCCCAATGGAGCACAGGGGCAAATCTTGCCAAATATGTAGTGTTCCTAAAGAATTCTCGATTCTCAAAGAACACTCTGGCAAAGAAAGAATGGGAAACACATTGCAAACTTAAAGGGTAGTGGCAAAACAAATAATTACTGAGCCTGTTGGTAAACAGACCCAAGGAGACAAGTGAATTCAGCTTGTTCACTCTTGCCTGTCAGACAGAATTTAATTCCATCCTGTTTCTGTTTTTCTTCCCCTCATGACCCAAGTTACAGCTTGCTTAATTTCTGTTTACAATGTGAGTCTCATGGGGAGGAAAAGGGAGAGGTCTGGCCAGAGTGGGAAAAAGGATCTACCTTCCCAGGGAGAACTCCCTATGGAAGAGTAGTTCTCATCCTGTCTACCCAACAGCTACCTGAAGAGCCCGGGCTCCAGCCCAACCCAGTTCAACCAGAATCACTGAGTGATAGGGCCTAGGCATCAGTATTAGAAAGTTCTCCACTTGATTCTAATGTGTAGTCAAGGTTTAGAACCACCGCTCTAGGGCTGGGCTCTATCCAATATGGTAGCCATGGGTTATGTGTGGCCGTTGAACACCTGAAATATGGTGAATCCAAATTGAGATGTGCTATAAATGGAAAATATACATCGGACTGATTAGAGTCAGTATGAAAAAGAGAATGTAAACTATCTCATTTGCAATTTTGTTAGGCCAGGCATCACGGCTCATGTGTATAATCCCAGCATTTTGGGAGGCCAAAGCAGGAGGGCTGCTTGAGCCCAGGTGTTAGAGACCAGCCTGGGCAACATAGGAAGACCCCATCATTACAAAACATTTTTTTCTTTAAGTAGCTGGGTGTCGGGGCGCACACCTGTAATCCCAGCTACATTGGAGGCTGAGGTGGGAGGATCCTATGAGCCCAGGAGTCAGAGGTTGCAGTGAACTATGATTGTGCCACTGTACTCTACCGTGGATGACAGAGCAAGACAGAAAGAGACCTTGAATGACAGATGTCTCAAAAACAACAACAAAAACAAATTTTGCTATACTGATTACAATGGAAACAACGTGGACCTGTCCCAAGTGAGAATATATACATGTGTAGAGGCAGGCACACGCTGGTGGTACTGCGGGGTGGACAGGAAGGCAAACAAGGATCACTTAGGGAGGAGAAAGACTGAAGAACTCCTGTGTCATCAAGCAACTATTAACACATCATCATCTCCGTATTTATGAGTGGCACAAAGCCCTAATTGTTCCCCTTGGCACCCCCACATCCACAAGGGTGCACATGCTCATTCTGTTATATGATCATGAAGTCAGCGTTCATCATGTTTCCACCAAAGAGAAAATGGTTAGGAAGGCAGAGGATATGGCATGGAATAATAATTGCCAAGCAAAAGCCAAAGGTCAACTCTGAATCCTCTTTTTATCCATTCTTCACAAGCATGGTAAAATATTCCTCAAAGGAAAACCAGTTTAAATCAGTAAGAGGCAGTTTTATCAGTAAGAGGCAAGTCAAAAGAATATAAAGATAAACACATAATCAAATATAATTTCTGCAGAACAATAACTACACTACAACAATTTTGTACCAGATACGGTGGTCAATCTGGCTGTCAAGTCCAGTGTATAGAACCAGTCTGCTCCATTCCAGTTCCCTGAGGTTCTGCTGGACTCTAGACATTGGCCACCTGCCCTGTATTCTGCTTGAGCAGCCCCAGCAATTCTCATGTGTGATGGTTAATTTTACGTGTAAACTTGACTGGGCCAAGAGGTGCCCAGATAGTTGATGACACGTTCTGGGTGTTTTTGTGAGGGCTTTTGGATGAGATGAACATTTTAATTGGTAGAGTAGGCCAGACCGCCCTCCTGAATCTAAGTGGGCCTCATTCAAGTAAGTTGAAGGCTTGAATGGAACAAAAAGACTGATCCACTACCAGGTAGGAAAAAAATTCTCCAGCAGACTGCCTTTGAACTAGAACTGCACCACCAACTCTCCTGGGTCTCAAGTCTGCCAGCCCACTGTGTGAGTTTGGACTTACCGGCCCCCATAATCACATGAGCCAATTCTTCATAACAAATCCCTTTCTATATACACCATCCTATTGGTTCTGTCTCTCTGGAGAACCCTGACTGGCACATCATGCCATTCTTGCCTACAGCCTGTTACCTCATCTCCTAAAATGAGGGTTGGTCTCAGTGACCCCCAAGCCCAGAAACACCAGGGCCACTGCATTGCTTGTCCTTTTTTCTATGATCTCTCTGTCCTTTCCAATGACAGCTCACTCAGCAGCTCCTTTCAGTCTCCTTGAAGATATTCTTCCCAACCCATGACTGAACATCAAGACTAACTTGTTTTGAGAAGCTGCAGCCAGCTCAAAGATATGCCTTGTTTTTGCTTTCTTGTCTTCCTGTGTTGTTCACTTGCTTTTCACTTTGGCTTTTGTGGCAGCACATCTGCTCACAAATCATAGTGCATAAACTTTGCTTTGGCTCTGTTTTCTGAGAAACCAGGCAAAGCCTTTTTCTTTTTAAATTCATTTGCCCAATGAGGAAATAGCTGAGCACTTTTTTATTGTGGAGACAGGGTCTCATGTGTCTCAGGCCTGAGTGATCCTCCCACCTCAGCCTCCCAAAGTGCTGGAAATACAAGTGCATGTCCCCATTCCTGGCTTGAGCTCTTTTTTGGTAGGTGTGCTCACCAACTGGCCCAGGTGTGGATACCTGCCCTAGGATGATCTAATGTATAGGCTGGTATTTCACCTACTGTTTGAGAGTCTCTCCCTGAACACAGATGAGCTGAACCAAATATCTTCCTTCTCAATTAAAACTTGATAAAGAAAAATGTGTTCAATGGACAGTGGCTGTTGGGCAAAGAAATTATGAAGGACATATGTGTGTGTGTGTGTATGTAAGTGTATAAGAGAGACAGAGAGAGAGACAGACAGAGAGACAGACAGAGAGAGAGAGAGAGAAACAAACTTTCCAAGTTCAATTTCAGTTCATGAAGTTGAAGATCTTCTTGTCCCTATTTCCTGTAACCTTTCAATGAATGTCGCTTTTCACTTGAATTTCTGATCAACTTGAACTTAACTTCTTTATAAGTAACCTGCTTTTCCTATCTGGATGGTTTTGTGATATTTTATATATCTGCAACTCAGAAGTTTTCCCAGGATATGTCACACTGCAATTTTCTTTTCATTAAATTCAACTGAAATGTGGTGAGTTCTTCCAAATCGCATCCTCAGATTATTTTCCCTTCAGGTTCCAGAAGTGTTATTTTCAATTATAACTTTGATTGTTCTTCCTATTCAAACTGACCTGGTTGCTCTTTGGAGAACAGGCAAAAGTCTCTGGGTTATCTGTTCTGCCAACCACTCCTATTGCTTTCCCAGTCTCTCTTAATTTCCCTCTTTGTCCTTTCCTTACTGGGAGAATGTGTCATTTTTCTTTCATACAGCTAGCATGCTTTTCTACAATGCCAATGCTGTTCTTATCTCCTGCCAGTGACTTTCTACTCTGGCACCAAGACTTCAGTTCCCCTGTGGTTCTCATTTTTTTTAATCCACCTACCTTTGTTTTCACCTTGATTTGTTGTCTTTGAATCATATCCTGTTATTCTTTCATCTCTGCTTTGGCTTGAATGTATATGTCCCTCCAAAATTCGTATGTTGAAATCAAAGACCCAGTGCAATAGTATTAAGAGGTGGAGCCTTTTGGGAAGTGATTAAATCATGAGGGCTCCACCCTCACGCATGGAATTAGTGCTCTTACAAAGAAGTTGAAGGGAACACCCTATTCTCTTTTGCCCTGGGGTCCCTCTTGCCATTCAAGGACACAACAAGGTGCCATTTGTGTGGCTTGCTCTCTAGCCTTTCACCAAACACAGAATCTTCTTATGCCTTGATCTTGGACTTTCCAGCCTCTAGAACTATGAGATATTAATTTCAACTGTTCATAAATTACCCTGTCTTTTTTGTTGTGGCAGCATGAATGAACTAAGACAATCTCCACCTGATAAATCTTATAAATTGTTGCTTTTATTTCCAAGAAACCACATAGTATCTCCCTAGATTATTTGAGTTGAGTGACAATTTGGTTTTTCTTCATCCAGCTCTCTTATCACTGGCTTTAAAATTAGGGGAAATTCTGCCCAGATGTTGCTGTATTTATTTTTAGCATTGCTGAGCAAGCTTTCATCATTTTATGTTTTCATGCAGGGCTTCTAGCAAGATGCTATTTTAAACCAAATGGCCCAAAGTGATGATCCTAGGATACAATTCCAAGCACATCATCCCTCCCCCTTTTACAGCCCTTTAGTGGCTCTGCTTTGCTCTTGAGAGAGAACTGCATAACCTTCATGCAGCACGCAAGGCCTCTGATGATGTGTGCTTACCTTTGCAGCCTCACCCTTTCCTCCTTCCCCACCTGCCTGCCTAATTCTTCCGCAATCCTCAGGACTCAGCATGGTTGCCTAAGGCAGGCTCTGCTTATTATTCCCTTATCCATTCCTCAATAGGAAGAGAATCTCTGGTCCTTGGCTGGACACATGGTTGCATGGAATACAGACAGCCTCCCTTGCAGCTAGGTGAGACCATGTAACTAAGTTTCTGGCCAAAGAATTGTGGAGGGGAAGCTAGGCATGGTGGCTCATGCCTGTAATCCCTGCATTTTGAGAAACCAAGGTGGGTGGATCACATGAGGTCAGGAGTTCGAGACCAGCCTGGCCAACATGGTGAAATTCTGTCCCTATCAAAAATACAAAAATTAGCCAGGTGTAGTGGTGGACTCCTGTAACCCCAGCTACTCAGGAGGCTGAGGCAGGAGAATCGCTTGAACCTGGGAGGCGGAGGTTGCAGTGAGCCGAGATGGTGCCATTGCACTCCAGCCTGGGTGACAGAGCAAAACTTCATCTAAAAAAAAAAAAAGGTGGGTACAACTTCTGGACAGGTTCTTCAAGGGAGGAGGAAGTGTACTTCTTTACTCCCTCTGCCTCCATGCCACTATTTGGGATATGGAAATGATGGCCAAGTACCATTTTGGACCAAGGAGCTAGAGATGGTAAAGTAGAAATCTAGATACAATCTAAGTCACAGATGACCATGGTGTCACGCTACTACTTAACTCTAGGTGAGAGTGAAATCAACTTCTTATTTATACCATTATGAATTTGGATTCTATAACAAAGAGCAAACCCATATTCTAAATACTACAGAAATAGTACTATAAGTGGAATACTGCAAGTAACAAGACCTAACCACGGGGCAGCAACTTCCTGGAAGCCCTTGACTGCAGGCGGTGGGGACACAGGAACATTCAGGCTGCAAAGCTAGAGATTCCCATCAGGTTGAGAAATGCTGTGAGTGACATCTCCCCTGGCTGCCCCTCGGATGGGCACAGCTCTAGGGGGAAATGGTAGGAAAAATTCAGATGCGTGGCACGTGCTCACTTTTAGAAAATTCCAATGAAAGACATGAACAGCCAGAAATGGAAGGAACAGACTTGTGCAAAAAGGCACCTTTCTCTGTCTCCTGCTTTCTAAATTGATGGGAAAGTCTTTAATTTGAGAAAATGCTTCTGTACCTTGAATAGAAGTGGTTAAAATGAAGGCTGCAAAGCACAGGGCTTAGCAAGGGATTAGACCGATGTCCTGTGCTATGAGGTCTGCTGGCAGGTGGGACAAAGGGTGTTGCCTCCCCATGCAAGCAAATTTGCTTCAGAAGCCTCTAAGTTGTTGTCATTAAGAAGGCAGACAGACAGGGACAGGCTCCAAAGACACATGACACATGTGGATGTTTTCTCCCTGTTGTCATCTGCCTGCCTGCCTATCTGAGCCGGCCTGCCGTGGGATAACTCAACGAACCTTGCTGGGCAGTATGAAGTCTTTACCAAATGCTAGAGGCCAGTACTCACTCAATCTTGAAAGACCAAAGACAGCGGGGCGCAGCGGCTCACACCTGTAATCCCAGCACTTTGGGAGGCCGAGGCGGGTGTATAACAAGGTCAGGAGTTCGAGACTAGTCTGGCCAACATAGTGAAACCCTGTCTCTACTAAAAAATACAAAAAATTAGCCAGGCGTGGTGGTGTGTGCCTGCAATCCCAGCTACTTGGGAGGCTGAGGCAGGAGAATCGGGTGAACCTGGGAAGTGGAGGTTGCAGTGAGCCGAGATCACACCACTGCACTCCAGCCTGGGTGACAGAGTGACAGAGTGAGACTCCATCTCAAAAAAAAAAGAAAGAAAAAGAAAGAAAGAGAAAGAAAGAAAGACAGACAGACAGACTAAGGACAAAATAACAACAAAGGTCAACCCTCCCCTTATTTTTCTGAAAGCTTCTACTGAGTTTTAGTTCAGTTTTTGTTTTTTGATAGAAGGTAATCTAAAAGGTCATACGGAGAGAACATGTGCAGAATGTCTTAGATCCAGCTAAAATTTTGGAAGGCCTTACCAGAAAGCAGCGTTTGTGAGTTCTGAGGTTTGAATTTTCAGTGTGCTTTGAAAGTGTCCAGCACTTTACCGAGCGACATGAGGAAATTTCCACAAGACTTGAAGGTAACCCTCCCCTGGAAAGCTGA
>CAUYQU010037596.1:0-80993 GCA_963574635.1 Cheracebus regulus
TGTATAAGACAATGGTATTTGTTTCTGTAATTACTATGGTATTTGTTTCTGTAATTACTGTAGGCAAAAGATATATATACTAACTATGTGCACAATAAAGTTGCTGTTTAAGCATTGCTTATTCAGTCCTCCAGACCCCACCTGTCTGTCTTCTCTTTCTTCCGTGCACTCCGCTATTCAGGTTGGGACCCTCTTGCTGGTCAAGAGTCCCCGGCAGATGTGCCGGCCTCTTGGGAACCCAGAGTCCAACTTAGAAGACTTCTCTTCAAAGTGAAACTGTTTTTAAAAAAAGGGGTGGGGGTCGGAAGATATTTAGCCTGCAGTGGCAATTTATTTGTCTGTTGGATTATTTCTTTTTCTTGGGTGTTTTCTGTGAGTCATAAAGTTTTATTCTCAGAAACACAAGTGGTCATTCCAGTCAGAATCTGATACGATCTGGAAAGTAAAATCATAGCTATACCTAAACTAAACAGATTGATATAAAGAATCAATTTCTTTTGGGTATTATAGATTTATTCTTAGCAATGTATTACAGGCAGGAAGCTCCACCACAATTATATCACTAGCTTGACTATTTTAAAATATTTTAAAACCTAAAAATTAATTTTTTCAAAATTTAAACTGCATTTTCTGTAACAAAAGCCTATTGATATATTTTAATATATGTAAATCATTATTTATTTTCTATACTTATTTACAGACTAATTCTTTGATGGATAAGGACAGATCATTGGAATAAACTATGAAAGGATATGAAAAAGAGTAAAATCTGTTGACTATATGTTTGGATATCTTATCTATTTTACTCGATATTAATAGATTATTCTTGCTGTTGTGGTGTCTCTGGGCTCAGTAATCAAAATTTGTTTTGAATGCGTATTTTTCTATTCATGGATTACTAGCAATGTATATTCTCGAGACTGAGAGCTCCTAGAGTTGGTGGTCTCTCTAGGTATAATCAGAAAAAAAATTCTCTATGATTATGTATAAACTGTAACATGGTTTTGATTTTTTTTTTCATGCCTGTAATCCCAGTTACTTGGAAGGCTGAGGTGGGAGAATTGCTTGAACTCAGGTTGGGGAGGGATAATATGGAGAGAAATGCCAGATATAGGTGATGGGGGGATGGACGCAGCAAACCACATTGCCATGTATGTACCTATGCAACAATCCTGCATGATCTGCACATGTACCCCAGAACCTAAAGTACAATTAAAAAAATATATATATAATAAAAATAAAAAAATAAAAAATAAGAAAACTAAATAAAAATTTGCTATTAAAAAAAAGGAAGAAATCAACCCATTTAAATAACTAAATTAATAGTAAATGGTCTAAATATACTAATTAAAGGACAGCTATTTCAGGTCAGATAAAAAACAAAACCAGACATAACAGTATACTACTTAAAGAAACCCATGGGAAACATAATGATGAACAAAGGTTTAGAATAAAAGATGGATAATGATATAACATGCAAACACAATTTATTTTTTTAAAAAGGTGAAGACAAAGTAGACTTTAGAACAACAACAACAAATCACTGAGAAGAAAGAAAGATATCATATAGGGGTAAAAATTGACAAATTTTTCAAGAAGACTTAATCCTAATTGCAGATACACCTAATAGCAGAGATTCTAGACACATAAAACAAAACACATTGAAGGACATGAAGAACTAAACAAAGCTGGTATACTTAGAGACTTTAGCACAACTCTCTCAGTAACTGATAAAAGAGGTAAAAATAAATGTGTAAGGATATGGAATATCCGAACAATATCATACAGAAAACTCCACCTAACAATAGCACAATACATATTCTTTTCAGGTACACATGGAACATTTACTGAGTTACACTATATTTGTGAGTCACAAAACAAGACCTAATAAATTAAACCTGATGGGAATTATTCAAGGTAGTTTTTTAATCATAAAAAATTAAACTGGGCTAGGCACAGTGGCTCACGCCTGTAAACTCAGCACTTTGGTAGTCCAAGGTGAGTGCACCACTTGAGGTGAGGGGTTACAGACCACCCTGGCCAATATGGTGAAACACCGTCTCTACCAAAAATACAAAAAGTAGCCGGGCATGGTGGTACGTGCCTGTGATCCCAGTTACTTGGAAGGCTGAGGTGGGAGAATCACTTGAACTCAGGAAGCAGAGGTTGTAGTGAATCGAGATCACACCATTGCAACTCTAGCCAGGGCAACAGTGAGACTCTGTCTCAAATAAATTAATTAATAAATAAACTAAAATTCGCTAACATAATTAAGCTGAATTAACAAGTAAATAAACAGGAAATCAATTCCTCAAATATTTGGGAATTGAAAGTCATACTACATAATTTGTAAATGCAGTTTCAAGGAAAATTAGAAAATATTTTACAGTGAATAGTAAATACAATGTATCAAAATGTAAGAGAGATGAAAACATTTTTGAGAGATGCTGCCAAAGAGGAGCTTAGAGGGCAATATATAGCTTTAAATGCTTATATTGGAAAAGAAAAATTGTTTCCACTTTAAGAAATATATTTTATGTGTTAGCTACATCCCTCACATTTTCAAGCAGAGGCCAAGAAGGAAGAAAGTACAGCAATCCTCTGTATGTATTCATGGACTTACATGTAAAATGTGAAACCATAAAAATCTTGGAAAAAAACATAGAATATCATCATGACTTTTCCTGATTTGGTATTAGGGAATTTTGGCCTCATAAAATGAGTGACATATCTACTTTATTTCTGCTCTGTTTGCTGGGAAAAGGTTTTACAAAATTGATATCAAATTTCCTCAAAAGTGTTGAAATCAATTTTCTTTGTTAAAGTGTTTTTAATGATGAATTCAATTACACACTCACACAAGCTCACATTTTATGCGTTAGCTGCATCCCTCACATTTTGAATCAGAGACCAAGAAGGAAGAAAGAACAGCATGTCAAGAGTGTATTCTTCTGCGTGCATTCATGGAAACCCAGTCAGGGAAGTTGGCCTGGATGGAGGGAGGAGTTACCAGGTAGGAGGCGTCAATAGGAGAAAAAAGATCAGGTTTGAAAGATCTTTATCCTAATGGAAACAGGAAATCATACCACTTTGATACAAAAGATTCCTGCAGAAAGAAAGGTAAAATGCTAGTGAAAGGTAAAACTGGAGTGTAAGAAGAGACTACAGTTAGGAAGCGAGGCTCAAAGAGTTTCGCAGAAGTGGGCACAAGTAATGAGCTCATGAACTAAGATGCAGGGAGTGGGAACAGTAATGAAAGCCTGTATGCTTCCTGTGCTCATGTTTGGTGGTTTCTCTGCTAAGTGCTTTACATACATTATTTTCTTAATACTCACCACAAGCCTCTGAGGAAACCTGGGCTACAGAGATGTTACCTAACTTTCTTAAAGACACATCTAGTAAGTGGATGAGCCAAGATTGGAACTCAATTCTGTCTATAAAGTTGCTTCTCCTTGAATGATAATGGGAGAATGCACACAAATACTTTAAAAACAAAAGCATCAGGTCTTTTTGAATAACTAGATAAACTCAAAGGATAGAAAAAGGAATCAAATGGCTAGGTAAAAGGATAGAGGGGAAGAGAAATCAAAATGAATGTGAAGTTTTTAACTTATGAGTTTGAGTAGTTTTTTAAAAAATATATGAACAGAAGGAGGAGGGGTTTTTATTGTTGGGAAGGAAATGAATAGTTTGGTTTTAGATATTTGAATTTGAATAAACATAAAACATTCAGAGGAAAATGTCTGATACATTGCTGTACACAGAACTATGAGGTTAGAGTTTAGTAAAACTCTGTACTACATGGTTTGTCACATGAACATCTTCAAACACAGAATAGGTATTACCCATTTTCTTAACTTGTATTCCTGGTACCTGGCTCTTAGTAGACGATCAGTGAATATTCCTTGAAATAAATTAGCAATTTTCTCAAAAACTTCACACGATATTTGATCTTTATAAATATTTAAGGATATGTAGTTTGTGAATAACTATAGAGTCCAATTGGAGACATTTAACTGGATACCTCACACTTTCAAGGATAAAAACATGAAGGGTATTTATAGATTCTTTGAAAAAATTCTCTACATTTAAGTATCTGAAAAGACTGTAAGAGCTATCACCTTCTTACCCCACTTTGACTATTAAAACCATTGAAGATGAAAGATCTTTTTGAAACAAAACACATTTATTTAATAAAATGCTTATGCACAATACTTTCTTTGTTTTTCTTAAAATCTCTGACTAATTCTTTATAACACATGCTTGGAAAGAAATATTAATAAAAGATTTTGCTTTTAACTTTTTATTGACACCACAGGATTTTTAATGCACCAGATTAATGCTCAATGATTTCCTTAAATTATAGTACAGAACAAGTATAAAATATGTTGCATAATTTTTTCTTAGTGTTTTATTTTTAAAGATATGGCACACTGTGAAAAGATACTTTATTTATTACACTTTCTTCTTTGAGGATGTTAATTGGTTTAAGCATTCACACACATTATACGGAAAAGAAAATATCTGTTCCTTCTGGTGCTAAATTTATATTAATGGTATCACTTGGATATTAGAATAATCCAGATCAGTCTGTTAAGCTCAACAATACCCAAAAGGACTAGTAGATAAATTCCCATCATGCAATATTTCTAAAGAGTTTTCAGGAATAACAGGAAACTGAGTTTCTTTCCTTTACTTCTCATCCTACATCCCCACAGGAGAGCCAATTAACTAACTAGTGACCAGGAAAATTTTCAGTATTTCTCTAAGTGAGTCTAGTCCTGATTACAGTTATGAGTGGTGAGGATGTGCTAAGTAAAGTTCTCATTCTCTGGGAATACATATGAAGTTGCTCACAGAATGTTTATGTCCCTTTGATTGGGCTTTCTTTTTGTGAGAGAGTGGCGTTATTTTTAAACAAACCAAATTAAGCTTCAATCCTATATCTATGACCCCCCTCTCAAAGGAAACGTGCCAGAATTGCCATATTCCAGAAGTTACCTAATGAAAGCAATTAGTAAGCATTCCTGCATCTGAATGCAACTTACAGCATTGTACTTCTTTGGAGGCTTGGTTGTGGTTTTGGCCTAGGCTACACATTTTTCTTTCTTATTTAAATTGACCTTCTTGAGATGACATCATATGACGATGTATTACACTACCCAGAAATATTTCTACTGACCTTAGCTTGATGAAAAATAAACATATTGATTTTTTTTTCTGGTTTAAATACTAAGTATCTGTTGAATAAGCTAGATTATTGGCATATGTCTCTTTTGCATGGCACTGGGCCACATCAAAAAAAATTTCACTTTTTATATAGCAGAAGAGAAAAATAAATCACATTTTAGATGAATCCAAGAAACAACTGGCCAAGATCGTATTTTTTGTGTGGGGGGTTTATTTGTTTCTTTGGCTCACTGGTTTTGGTTTTGGTAATTTTGGGTCAATAGTTTTAAAGTACAAAAGCATAAGCTTTTTTGCTTACCAAATTATTGTTCCTAAATTCATTTGTAGTTTTGTTTTGTTGTTTGTTTCCCTCATTGCATATTATGAGTTAAGATTTTTGATTATATCTAAAATTATTCATAAGTATAATCTTGGTTATAAATAATTTTTAATGGGATAAATAGAAGTGAGTTATTTTAAAGTCAAGTTTTAGCAAGGCACATAAATTGATTACTGGCTACTGCTCAATGTAATTATTTTAATAACAATTTCAACAGGCATATGGGAATGTTACTATTTATGAATGCAGAACAAGATCAAATAAACACAGTTCTTACTTTCCCAGTACTATTTAACAGAGTTCCAAAACTAAGGGAAAAGAAGATTGGATAGTAATCTGGCATTAGAAATGTTAGAACAACACAAAAAGTAAAACGTTAAGCTTTAGCCACTTCAAATTCTTGCTTTGAAATCAGTTGGAGATTAAAGTGGAAACAGAAAGACTGCAAGACAAACCAAGAAGAAAGGACAGGAGAAGGGAAAAAAGGAAAGAAGAAAAAGAAAGAATTTTTCATCTTAGTGAAAAGTTACTTGTGTTTATATGCAATGACCCTACCTAAACAAGATTTATCACCATCAACAAAGCCCAAATTAGAACATTCATTATCATTCTCAATAGTGCTCTTTTCATACAAACTATTGCTATCTGCAAGTCCTAACACTTAAGCCACTGAAAATCATGTGTAGTTGCTCTTCTTCCAAATTTTCTGACTTAGTTTAAATTATCATAATATATCTCTTTAGACTCACCAGTGATCCTCTTTTTCCTACTCTTCCATTCTAAAACAAACTCCATACTTTCACCATAGCTATCTCAAAAATATGCCATCAATCATGGTAATTCCTACTCCAAAAGATTCAGACAACTTACCATCACTCTGCCCATTTTTTCCTTCTTAATTCCTGACATTTCCTTTGTTCTATGTTTTAATCTAAACAAAAAAAATTCAACCTTACATTTTCTGTACCACCTGATTGATATCTTGTCCATGTTCTCTTTTACTGGACAATTTCCTGGTTATCTTTAGGACATAGTTCCATTGTCAAGACTTTGCTTGAAAATTTTCTTCAACTTACTTGGCAAACTCAAATTCTCCTTATTCTATACCTCAGTAAGGAATCACTTTGGTTATTCCACTAGAAGTGTTTTGTACCACCATTTCTCAAATGCAACTGGATTGTCAAGTGATGTAAACTTCAAAGGAGTATAAACATAAACAATTTTCTCTAATCATTGGCTTCCAATCATGCTATGTCACATCTTTTTTACCTCTCTCTTAATAACATTCAGACATATTCAATATTTTTTCTGGCCACTTTTGGTAATTAAAAAATTATATCTGCCTACTCTTGGTAATGAAAAAATTTACATTTGGTTCAGTCCAAATCTGAAACTCATATGTAGTTTTGCAGCCATCTGCATCACAGTGGCATAGTACAAATCCAGTGCCCCCCAAATTTTGGCCCAAGGGAACTCAAGTGAGACAGAGTATGATCTGCTCTTTCACTTTTATCCTTTCCTTTTTCAGGTTTTAGCTATTTTATGATTTGGATCTGGCCAGAGGAATGACAGGAAAATGCCTCAACATTTATTGAATAGGCATACAATTATAGGAATACAACATAAAAATGCAACTGTAACCAGCTATTGGTCCCCGCAGTTGTTCATTGACTTGCTGATGATCTTCTTTAGGCACGACCTGTGGGGTCTTCCCAATAGCACATCTCTGTGACAGGTGAGACTTTCCCTTACTTTATCTGACTTTACCTCTTGTACCTTTCCCTCTGACTCTGTATTGAGTCTCTCGAGTGGGGCACTGGCAGCCTCACCTAAATTTTAGTCATTAGAATTCACACTATCAAATGGAATTTATTAGAAAATTAGATAACCCTCAGTTATTCTGAATGGCTGGGGAAATAAGTTTGGAGGCAATATAACCAGGAATAACACAATCACTAAACAGATGCTACAGATTTCCTGAAATTGTTCTAAAAGATCCTACTGCTGAACTGCAGTCTTAGCCACAAAACACATTTTTGATTATTCATCTTCCAAACATACCCAACTTCTCACACTCAAAAGCAAAACAACTCTAGCAAAAATCATGTATCTTACCTAATAGACTTTATTCATCATATGAGCAATTGTTCATATGTTCAATGCTCAACAAAAAAGGTCCATATTTTCACCAGATACCACATGCATTGCTAGGTGATATTTTTTCTGTCCATAGTTCAGTCACCATCCAGGCAAGATACCCTCTAATTTATGTACTAAATTGCATTAATTATTATCCACTATATTATATTAATTAATAAGGGACTGTGCTTGGAAAAATGTGCATGCATCTTATTCTACAGGCAACTGAGTAAAGAAAACACTATGGGTAGTTCTATATTTTGGTTCTGCATCCCCACCAACATCTCGTGTCGAATTGCGGTTCCCAGTGCTGGGGGAGGGACTTGGTGGGGAGTGATTAGATCATGGGGCAAGATTTCCCCCTTGCTGTTCTCGTGGTAGTGACTGAGTTCTCATGAGATCTGGGTATTTTTAAAAAGTATAGGACTTTTCCCTCAGCTCTCTCTCTCTCCTGCTGCCATGTGAAGGCATGTTTGCTTCTCTTTAATCTTCTGTCATGTTTATAAGTTTGCAGAAGCCTCTCAACCATGCTTCCTATACAGCTTGTGGAACTGTGAGTCAATTAAACCTCTTTGCTTCATAAATTACACAGTCTCAGGTAATTCTTTATAGCAGTGTGAGAACAAATTAATACAGGTAGCTATTGCTTTTATTTCTGGAATTCTTCCCAAGCCTGTGGTTTGTATTTATACCTTCTTTTCACTACATATGTGTCCATTTTATGGTCCCTTTTCTCTCAGGAAGCATCTTAACTAGTTCTTTAACTGATGAGAAAATAAAAAAACTTTATGCTTGAAATACCTGTGCAGTCTGTCTGCATGGGATAGAGATAGTATTTAATTAGTAGTTACCATCAGTTGTGTTGCAAGCATGATTTTCCCTCCTCTCATTGTGCTGTGTTGTGTGCACATCACTTGCTAACTAAGTCAAGATGTTTTGCCTGTTGGTGTGACCATCTAGTGGCAGGAAAAGCAAGAAAAAAAATGGCTAGTTGATTGTCTCAACTTTTTGTTCAAGGGCAACAACACATCCGTTGTTGGAAGTATTGATTTCTTGTCTTATAAGATTTCTAAACCAGGACTGTATAAAGTTAGCTCTCTCTCTTTCACCCTTTGGTTCCCAGATCTGTGCCTTCTGGCTATGGGGAAATGTCACTATATATCATTTGCTGGTTAAGAGCTTGTTCTGCATTCTGTAGGAAAATACCAAAACTCCATAATGCATTTTTCCCATCTGGTTCATTATTTAGTCTTAAAGAAGCACTTTATTTTTATAAGGTAAGGGGCTAGTTGGTAATAAAATACATGAATTTTTTAAATTACATTTTTAAAAAGTAAAAAAGTCTAAAAAGTAAATTCCATGAGCACTAAAAAACGTCTTTACTTCTTCTGTGGCAAAACGAATTGACTGGTGAGAATTATATTTTATTTTGCTCATTTTGTTTTTATAACAGGGAATAAGAAAATATGTTTATGAACAACATTTCTGGCAGAAATAAGTTAGGGGCTCTACGTGGTGGCTCATGCTTGTAATGCCAACACTTTGGGAAACAAAAGGGAGGATTTTCTTGAACTCAGGAGTTGGAGACAACCCTAGGCCACATAGAAAGACCTCATATCTAAAAAAAGAGAGAGAGAAAAGAAAGAGGAAAAAAGGAAAAATTTATATCCAGAATAAGAGTCAATTATAACGAGGACAAAACATTGCCCTTTCAAAATTGAAGTCTCCAACATAACTGACCTTCTCCAAAGTGTCCACTTATTCCCTCCAAATTATGGTGCTATAGCAAAAGTTCTATGTACATCCCATACTCAAGAATACCAACATGAAGAGCACCATTGAGAAAGGTTGTCTCATGTTCGTAAGCCTATCTGTAGACTTTCACTGTGGAACTTTGTTCATGATCATACAAAATGAGAACTGGGATGAGTGCAAAAAGAGACTGCCTGACGAAAACAAAAATGAATCTTTTAGCTGAAGACTGAGAAATTCCTCTGTAGACATAACCATCTGCTGATCATTCACATCGGGCACAGATTTCAAATGTGAGACAGATTTACGTAATTTTTCCTCAAACCTTGCCATTAATCTCCCAAACTCGTCCTTTCAAATCCCTGATCATCAGGCCAAAAACTATAGCTCATAAATTTAAATAGAGACACACCATGCTCATCATTCCTCTAATCAAAGAGAAAAAAGTATCTATACTCCTCAAAGTCTTGCCCACTGAGTAGATTTCTTTACTGAACTGCCTTCTGGGGCTAATTGTAAATTGTATTTCTAGAGTATTCTACTCCTGATTGGTACCAGAACATCTTACAGAAGTATTCACAGCTAAATTTCAAGCTTATCATCCTCAGTCATTAGGCACATGGAACTCCCTGAAGCTCCAAGAATGAGTTGAGGAAGAAGCAGCAATGCAGCAGGAGCAAGCACATGGAGAAAGGGATCACCTGTTTATTTTCCTTTCTCATATTTTCAACATCTTCCTGAGTTTGTTCTTGTTCTATACCACTTCCTTGATTGCCAAAAAGTATGTTTTGTGGATTAAATAAGACAAACCATGATGGGAAGCTCAGGCCACATGATTACTTGGCATCTCATGAATATCCATAAAATACCTAACAAAGGCATGAGCTATTTTCCAAAATAGTATAGTATTTACTAAAGGATATAGCTTTACTTAAAATCTAGAAACTGGTAATATGATTCTTTTCTTCAGGTTTCCCACAGTCTCTTTCCAGCATCCCAGTTGGTCACAGACGTGTCCAACATCACTAAATCTGTTTGCTCATATAGACTACATGGCAGAATTGCATATTTTGCAGCCGAAGAAGCTAGAAGTGTTTGTGTTTGGTCTCAGTTAAAAGCTGGCAGCCTAATTATCCAATAAATAGATTGGGATTACAGAAAAACCAAATGAAATTACAGATATACCAAATATCTACTGCTTCCTAAATTCAAACTAAAATTTTTTAATGCTGGACATAGCTAAAAACAGTGTGATTTTACATTGCAAACAAGATCCCAATGTACTTCAAACTGCTGGGTCTTCAGAAAATTCGATATCCTTTTGGGATTCTGAATGTCCTTAATGTTACATTTTATTACCCTCCTGCATGTATGTATCTTATCGAAGCATCTACGTACCTCTTATTTCTTGCTCCCTATATCCTATTCACACACACCATCAGTAAAAAGGACTGGTGTGATGTTTTGGGTGATGTTGAAATTATAAGATTCTCTGCAGATATAATTATGGTCCAGAGGTAGAGAAATGACATATATCTAAAGTTAGACACTGAAGGTATAGTATTTGCCTGACCAGATGAAATAAATTCCTTTTAGTGTTCTCAACTTACCAAAATAGAAAGTTGGCAAAAATCAGTAACTGTATATACAGTGTCATGGTGCCATATGGTACTTATTTGTTTTACTAAAGAACCATAAACCCTATAAGGTATTAAAAGCATCATTTAAAACCATTTTGTCTTCTATATGGGCAATCAGGTCACTTCAATTGGAGGAGTAGATGAAAATTCCTATATCTTTTAAGTCAGTCCTCAACTTTATTACTTTATACTCATTAGCTTTTCCTTACAAGGAAAAAAAGAGCTTTTTGAGTTCCCAGAAGATGAGCAGTAACACAGTGCCTATTATCCAAGAATCTAAAAAAATTTGACTATGTCCCTGTCCCTTTCTGACTGCACAATTACTTTGGTGAATGGTCATAGGTTTTTTCTGAGGAAGGCTAGAAAGAAGGTTGCTATTATACACTTAGGATATTTCAAACATCTCCTTCCAGCAGACCTGGCTTTGCATTCTTTCAAGCTGTGCTATACCATAAACTTATTTGGGTTTAGCAATTGAGTAGGTAATAAAATCGACTGTTTTGCTGCTCAATATAGGCCTCAGTTTAGTAGTCTTTTTAAATTTTTTTTTAAGTGAGAGGGGTACTAATAGCAATTAGGAAAGACTTAGGAACCTGTCTATCTATTTTAGTACCAAAGACTCTATGACATATTGCGATTCAACAAAGATCTAAGTGGGCCAAAATATTCTGCTTACCATTCTTTCTTTGTTGTCCGTCATTATAACCATGCCACTTTATCTGGCAGAGGGATACTGATATTTAGCCTCTTCAAACATGAAATAAAAAGCCGACTTCAATGGCAGTACCTCCTACTTTCACTTCAGGCTACAGGGAACAACTGTCACACTGTTTTTCAAAGATTCTAGTGCTGTCCCAAGTGCCATAGAAAATGTATTCTTTGGATTGCTTTAAGGACTATATTTGAGGGTCGATGAGTGGGGTGTACATACTAAATGTTCTTCAATATTCCTATTGCTCAAAGTCATTTTATTTCTTCCTCTGCATTTTTTTACAAGGAGATTTTTGTTATGTAAACTTCATTGAGCACAAACCTCTTCTGAGAAGTATTAGTCAACTCATAAAGCCAACAGAATCACTGCTGTTTTTTCTGGCACACAAAAGTCCAGAATTTTTCAGTTACCTTTACAAATAAATTTGTCAATAATTATTTCTCACTATTCTGCCTCTAATCCCATTCAACTCATATTTGACAGGTTTTTGCACAATCTTTCCCAATCAATACTCTAACTTTTGCAAGGTTGTGAATTCAATTAGCCAATCATTGTAACATAGCAATACTAAAAACTAAATTCTGTATCTTATTTCTGGTGATTTCAGTGTTGCCATTTTGGGACATATTTCTTTCTTCTTTCTTTCCTTTTTTTTTTTTTTGTTGTTCAATTATCAGATATTATCTGGTGGCAGTTATTTGAGCCAAACATTTAAAATCTTAATCATGTTATTTTTTTCCCCATCAGATTGCTACTGAAGTTAGAAAGAGCCAACTGATATATCATATAAGGTTATATCCTTTCTGACTTTTAAAATGAACTACTACCATATCCATTGTCTGCAAAAGCCTTGGCTTTATGAAAAAAATAATTTGAATTGACAAGAGGGACAATTTAAGCAGACCTCTGTCCCTCACGGATGATCAGTATCTCGTTCTCTAATGCTAACCAGATCCTCACTGTTCCAAGATCCATCTAGGTCAGAAAATCAATTCTAGGTTCCATATAATTGAGGTTATATTACTTGAAGGCACTTCTATTTTGGCCAGCATTCTTAATTGTAGACAACAGTGTCCATTCTATAATTTATTTAAGCTAGCAAGATGTTATTAAGAAGCTCAAAAAACCAAAACAACAACAAAAAGCCTGTCTTGGAAGCATGGTTAAATCAGCTTGGTTTTTACACAAGAATATTGAAAAAGCCCCACTAGTCCTGTAATATGTTGTTTGGCATCTATAACTACTGAGCCCTGGATGGTAGAAATGCTAACAAAGCTTCCCAAAATAGAATCTTCCCAGGCCTGATGGTTAATTTATATGTCAACTTGGCTAGGCTATGATGCCCAGCTGTTTCCTCAAACGCTAGTTTAAATGTTGCCCTAAAGGTATTTTTCACAACATAGTTACCATTTATAATCATTTGACTTTGAGTAAAGCAGATTATCCTTCATAATGTAGGAGATTACGCTCCTTACCCGCATAAGGCCTCATTCCCTCAGTTGAGGGCCTTATGTGCAAAGACTGAGATTTCTCAAAAAGGAGAAAACTTCTGCCTCAAGTATGCAATATAAAAATTTTGCCTGAGCTTCCAGTCTGCTAGCATGCTTTACAAATTTTGTAAATATACTACAACTCTTACCTGAATTTCTAGCCTGCGAGCCTTCTTTACAGATTTCACACTTGCCAACTGTCATAATTGTGTGAGCCAATTACTCAATAGTATTAAATGTGTGTACATGCATTAATAAACATATATCTGTGTGTGTATATATATATATACAGTTGTCCTTTGGTATCTGCAGGAGGAATACCAACATTTGTATATACTCAAGTCCTGCAGTGTGCCCTGTGGAACTCAAGGACATAAAAAGTCAGCACTCCATCTATGCAGGTTTTGTATCCTGCTAATCCCATATTTTTCATTTGTTTTGAGTTGTGGATATGGAACCCACTGATAAAAAGCACTGACTACATTTACTGAAAAAAAATCCACATATAAGTGGACATGTGACCCATGTTATCAGGGGTCAACTGTACATATATATAACATCGTATTTTATTTCTCTGGAAAACTGACACACTAGGTGTAACTGCCATCTCACATTGTTTATCTTTGGCTTCCAAGTCTCATGTGGGTTTGTCTGCTGAAAATATCCTGGAGTACGTGCAGAAATCTAGCTGCAAAGGAATCTAGAAAATGTGCTTATCAGTTGTCTAGGCCCTATGGAAGAGAAAAGCATGTAGAAGGCGATTGGAAATAGTACTTAGTGAGTCAGTCTAAAGAATCTGCCACACAAATTTACTTTTTAGCTTTCCCAAGTCATCTGTCATGAATCAGTAGTTGTGACCTCATACCAGCCATCAAATTTAGCCATATGCTCTTTGACATATAAATAAATGATAAGACATATTTGCCCTGATTTATCAGTTACAAGGACTTAAACTATATACTTAGTTTTTGTTTGTTTCCTTGATATTATTAAATATATCTGTTAGAAAAAGAAAATAAGTATAAAAATTAGAACTCCATTTTGAGGACCCAGAAGCCATGTGGATGAACAATTTAACTTAAGTAATTTAGCAACTTAACTTGAGAAAGTAGCAGAGCCTGATCTAGAATGCAGGCCTTACAAGTTCTTGATTAGTGCCCTTTGCATGCTACCATGCACAAGTAAACATTAAATCCACAAGGAAATATTCACCTAACTAAAGTTGGCCGTGTCCATGTGTAAATAAACCAAGGCGATAGGAAGAAATGTGGAGCTGAAACAGAGGAAATTGCAAATAGGCAAAAGCTCTGTGGCCAAATCCAAGCTTCATTGTTTTACAGAGGGATGAAATCCATGGAGAATATTCTTTTCCTTGAATGTTTTATTTGTTATCCTTTTATATGTAGAAATTAGAAAACAGTCCAAAATTCTAACAGCAGTCTGTGCTCTTTCACTGAATTCAAATAGTCCACTTTTATTGAACATTTTACTAAGCTCAGATAAATCAGAGAGATTATCCCAAAGCATTCAGCTCATTGTAAAAAAACACCAGAGAGACCTTTAAAAGGATTGTAAAGACTCTCAATCAAACTAGTTCTCACAGAAAATGTGTAAAAGGACACGGGACACAGTTAAAAAGCTGAAAGCAGGATCCATTTTCACAGCTACCATTTAAATCTAGGCCTTTGTTACCTCCATCCAGAATTCATTAACAGCGCTCTAAATTGTCTCTCTTTTCTAGTTGTTTCTCTTCATTTCTACCTGAAGACACTGTTTCCAGATTACTCTTGAATAAATTATCATGCCATCCTACTCTTTAGGCAAAGTGATGAAGAACTAAATGCAAAGAAATCTTGACTTGAGTTCAGATCCTGTCACCTAAAATCTGATCTTGAACAAAATATATCTTTTCTGAGCATATTTTTCTGATTTTCTCATAATCACTCTCTCTCTCTCTCTCTCTCTCCCCCCACCCCCCACCCCCAAACCCCCAGGCCCCTGCCAATAACAATCACTTCCATTGTCACATAGTTCTTGTGACAATCACATGTAGTGAATAATTTGAGAAAATATTAAATATCTTGTATTACAAAATGAAAAATAGTAAAATACTTTGAGGCTATCAACTCAACAGTCTAAACTTAAAATCAATAGTCAGCCTATCTAATTTTAATTGTGACTATATGTAGATTCGGATATATAGTTTTCTTTTGTTAATATACAACCTGTGAAAATAAAACTAATTTTGTGAACTTTTACATAAAATGTTATTTGTTAGTTCAAGGTCAAATTCCTTAGACTGTTTATCCATGACAATCACCATGCTTTAACAGTTTTATCTGTAGAACACTTCAGCCATTATTTCAGTATTCTTATGCTTTTTGCTTTTTTCTTCTTCTAAGTATACACATGTGCCTATGCACACACACACACACTCATGTTCAAAGCCACTGTGCAAATCATAGAACATTTTATTTAATACATAATAAAGCAACTGAATAATTTCAAGGGCAATGGTAAGAACTATTTTCAAATATTTTATTTAAAAGAGAACTTGTGACTGTTACATAACTTAATGATACTTTTAAAATCCTGAGAAATTTGAAGCATGAAAATGATTGCACTGTCTTAAAATGCTACAAATCACAGTAGTATTGGCCATGAAATAAAGATGCTTCTAATGCTATGTTACTGATGGCTTTCCTCTCTATTTACTCTTTCTTGAAAAACTCAAGCCACACTGACATATGAAAGCTCTTTAAATGCACATGTTAGATGGTTGGCTATTGTGTGAATCAAGGACATCTCTACACTTAGTTAATCTCTACCCCATAAAACATAGGACAAATCTGTTAAGTAAAATAGAAAGCCAAAATTAGCATCTCCTAGCCAAGCATGGTGGCTCATGCCTGTAATCCCAGCACTTTGGGAGGCCGAGGTGGGTGAATCACTTGAGGTCAGGAGTTCACGGCCAGCCTGGTCAATATGGTGAAACCTCATGTCTTCTAAAAAATTTTTAAAAATAGCCAGGTACAGTGGTGCATGCCTTTAGTCCCAACTACTTGGGAGGCTGAGACAGGTGAATCACTTTAACTTGGGAAGCGGAGGTTGCAGTGAACCAAGATGGTGCCATTGCAGTCCAGCATGGGGGACACAGTAAGACTCAAAAAAAATAATAATAACAATAACAGCATTTCTAGAGCTTTTTATCAAAATGATTTAGACTAGTTTAAATGGTTTCATATCAAATTGATTTAGAACTTTTAATGCTCTTTCTTAAATAAGATTATATTTTAGAAGGTAAACCAATTTTGTTATGAAATATGGAATGGATGAAAAGTATAAACAAGTGTGTGCATGAATATATATATATATATATTCAGTTATATCTTATGATGTTAATATAATAAACACCTGAGCTACCAAAGCAGAGGTTAAAATATAGAACTTTGTAGTTCCTTAGAAGCTGTCTACATGTATGCCATTGCTCTCCTCCTGAATACATAACAATGATCCATTATTTCGTATTAAAGATGACTTTGCTGGAATTTATAATTTTACAACTTAATTATACATCTCTTAAAATGATATTGCTTGTGCCAATGATTTGTAAAATTTGTATAAGTAGACTCACACTGTACTGAATTCATGCTGTATTATCCTGTGACTTATACTTTTGAAAAAACTGAAATATACAATAAATCTGATCAACAGATGTATTCATATAACTGAATACAGTTCTAATAAATTTTTCACTACTATATTGTACTTCCTTATATAAATATACTGCAATAATCTATTGATACATATTTGAGGCATTTCAATTTTGACCTTTATGATATTACCTCCAGTCATAGAATTACTGGGTCAAAGTACCCTTTCAGTTTTACAAGGAACTGTCAATCATGTAAACTGTGCCTTTGTATTATATCCTCAAAACCCTGTATATTCATCTCAGTTCAAGACACATGAGGTTTGACTGAACCCTTGGGCTAGAAAAAGACTTTGACACTTGCTAACTCTGCACTTACCTGTTTCATTTGATTTGAGCCTATTGAATTCCTTTTATTTGGTCCATGTACTTTTTAAAATATGCTTGTTTGTCTATGATGTTACATGTGTCACTGTAAGTTTGGTTTTATTTACATTTTCGCTTAATTTTTCCTGAAACCATGTTGAAAATAAAGATGCAGTTCTATTCTAGTCATCTTCCCTTGATGTAATCTGATCTTCTATATTTATTTTTCTCTTATGAATTATCTTGCTTCTTTTCTAATCTTAGTTTTATTATTTATAGAATTAGACCTTTTCTAAAAAAGATTTCATCTTTAACTCTCACTTTCTTTGTTATTATTTTAAGTGGCTTCCATTAATATGCTTTAGGAAAGTTGTAGATTTGCTATAAATCTGTCTTCATAGCAAGAAACACCTGTCATAGATTATGTCATAATAATTGCTGGTAGCAGAAAAACAGTCATTAAAATCAACACAGTGTGTACCAGTCAGGGATGGGCACCATGGCTCATGCCTGTAATCCCAGCACTTTGAAAGGCTGAGGTAGGAAGATCACTTAAGCCCAGGAGTTTGAGACCAGCTTTTGCAACCATAGTGCTACTGTTTCCTAGAGACAATAAGTATCTATCAGTTTAAGCTGTTAAATATGTTGTAATTTATTACATAACAATAAGTTTTATGGAAATTTGTTGTAATTTATTGCACAATAAGTTTTATGCAAAAGCAGTATACAGACCTTCTATAGTAACATCATTCCTGACACCTTTGCTAATTTTGGCTGTAGCTAGTGGATAAAGATCCATGTCTTGCCAAAGCAGAGGGATACTACTACATTAACAAAATTGAAGCTATGAGGGCTTCAAACATACAATGACTTTTTCCCATGAGGCATTTGCTTAATTGTGAAGTTGGTAAAAAAAAACATTAGAATAAAATCCTGAAAATGACAGTCCTCTGAAATACTGATCTTAATTTTTGGCAGTCTTTTGGTATTACGAAACAAAAAAACCACTAGGTAGGAAACTACTAATCACCATATGCTCTAACTCGAAGGTCTAAGAAAGTTATAATCTAGAAACTGGGAAATAGAGAGATAGATTGACTATTACCAAAATAATGACCTAGACACAGCTTAGCTTAATCCCTGATTAGGTTGAGATGGTCAGTCCCCACTGTATCTACTTCACAAAGAAAAATATGGACCCACTCCCTGTTACAATGTGATATGACATGAAGAACTTAAAAATCTATACGTTTTTATATGCAATGTCTGGAATATAATTTTTGAAATTCAACTTTTAAAATTTATACTCAGGTCAGGTACAGTGGCTCACGCCTGCAATCCTAACAATTTGGGAGGCCAAGGCAGGCAGATCACTTGAGGTCAGGAGTTTGAGGCCAGCCTGACCAACATGGTGAAACTGTTTCTGCTAAAAAATACAAAAATTAACCAGGCACGGTGAGGCACACTTGCTATCCAGCTACTTGGGAGGCTGAGGTAGGAGGATCATTTGAACCCGGGAGGCAGAGGCTGCAGTGAGCCAAGATCACACCACTGCACTCAAGCCTGGGTGACACCGTGAGACTCCGTCTCAAAAAATAAAAATAAATAAATTTAAACCAAATTGAATTAAATTCATCTCCAGAGAAAGTCCAATGTAACACAAAATAGAACAGATCTGTAGATGATCCAGATTTCACAGAAAAGGAAACAGCTATGGCTAATACATTTTAGAAAATACAGAAACATGGTTAAAACACAGTATGATTTCAAGGATTTCATAAGAAAATTGAACCCTGCAAAATTTAATAAAAGAAATTATAAAACTGGAACTATTAATGTAATATGTGAAATTAGATGAATACATGATAATAACAGTTACTTTAGATATAAGAAAACAAGAGAATCAGTGAACTGGGAGACAGATCAAAAACGATTATTTATACAGTTCCACACAAAGAGAAAAATAGAAAAACACTGGAAAGAGTGTAAGAGACTAGTGGAATATATATGAACTAAACTACTTGTTACGGGAATTCTAGGAAATGTAACAAAGAATTGGGCAGAATAAATATTTGAAGAGATAATGAATTTAAAAATACTAACAGAGGTTATTCAATCACAGAACCAAGAATCTCTACAAACACCAAGAATGATAAATAATGATAAAATTAAATCAAATAATATACTGAAGTCACATCATATTCAGAATTCTGAAAACCAAAGAAAAATGGAACATGTATAAAGCAGCCAGAGGAAAAATACATATTACCTTCAAAAGAGACACAATATTACTGACAGCTGACATATCTTTAAAAATATAGGAGCCAAAAGAAAGTGTTGAAAGCAAATAAATGTCCCCTCAGAATCCTATAAATGACAATAATGTCTCTGTAATACAAATACAAATTATTATTTTTTTACTAGCAGAACTTCATTTTTAAAATGCTGAGGGGAATTATTTGGTCAGAAGGAAAATGATACCAGAAGAAAGGACAGAAATGCAGAAACAAATGAAAGTAAAATTCTATAAAAATAAGTATCTTCTATAAATTTTTAAATATATGCATAACTAATATTCATAAAAATAACAACACAAAAAGGGTGATGAGCATAAACAGAATTGGTAAAACCGATTATGTTAGACTGTAATAAGTTAACTATGTATGCTATAATATTTAGAGTAATGTACTACTACAATTCAATAATGACCAGACAAATAATCTAACAGGCAATTTCACAAAACACTTGAATATGAACATCACAAAAGAGGTAATGCAGGTAGCTAATAAACATTTGAAAACTGCTTAACATCAATAGTCACTTGTGAAATAAAAAAAAGGGAGGGCACAAAAATTGCACACTCCAGTATTACTACAAACACACAAGAATGGCTAAAATGTAAAATATTGACAATACCACGGATTGGTAAGTAGGTAAAGGGGAATGTGAATGAAATAACCACCTACTTTTACAACCACTTGGAAGATCTGTTGGACAGTATTTACCAAAGCTGGCTATATCATCACCTTTTGAGCCAGGAATTCTGAACCTAGAGAAAGGCCTAAAGAAAAATCATTGCTTTGGTTCACCAAAAGACATTTATGAAATGTTCATACAAGAAAGACAATCAGTGCTACATGAGTTCTGTTAGATTTATTCATCTATATCATTGGAAAATGTCTAGAAAGATAGTCATACAAATCTTAAGATTTTTTTACTGTGTCAACATAAAAGTGATTTTAATGTATTAATTACACAGTTTTTACTATATTATTTAAACATTTGCAGTGAATAAACTTTTAAAGTTTGAAAAAAAAAACAAGTCTAAGTCACTGTTTTGGTAACAGTCCATCTCAATCTCTTTTTCCCAGTTTCTAGATTATAACTCTCTCGGATCTTTTCTTTTTTCTTTTTTACTATATATTCTCCTTGTAAATCATGCCTTCATCTTTCAGCAGCTAAATGAATTACATAGCTACTCTGTAAAATTATTTAGCTTCCTTTTCCCTCTTTAATAAAACAATTTAAATTTCTAAAAATTTAATTATTTTTCTTAAAGGAATCAAATTAGATTAGACACAATTGATTGTCACCTAATCAACTATATTATACTTCCATTTTAAAACATGCAAAAATCTGAGGTACAGAATATTTTAATTACAGCTGAGTTAGTAACAAAATTTGGTTAAAAGCTTTGCATATTCTCTTTCTTAGTGTAAACGTTAAGTGCTGCAAAGGATAGGATAAAAATCGTTCTCTTATAAATGGGAATGAACTAAAGTAGAGCAAAACCTTTGGTCAGAATCCTTGCAAATATTCCAAACTGAAGTAGAATTTCCTCTCTATAATCCTTTACTGATAGGTTTATATGTATGTTTATTAGGTTTATCAATCTTCCTTAACACACTTACATGCCATAAAACATCTGGTAAGAAAAAAACAGAACACAGTATTTGGCTTAATGTTAGTGTAGTCAGGATATGTAATTCTTATTATATTAGTAACAGACACAATTCTACAATACAATAAGTAAAAATGTTTCCTCTTAAAAGCAAATAACTCCCTTCTTGGAAATAAATTACCCTTGCTGGGACCATCATGGGGCTCCTGAGAATAGGCAATTCACTTCAAATGAATTAGCCCTCAACTAAAGTGAACGTGCTTCTACTGGCAGATTCTAAGCCACAACTTAACTTTCTGCCTCAGTTTCCTTATTTAGAAGGTGAGTTAACATATATTTCTTATTTAAAAAGTGAGACTAATACTAGTCTATTAACAGGAAGGTTGTGAATATACTGAAACAAATTAATTTTTTTTAATGGTGAATCCTATACAAATGCTGAATAATAAATGATCCAAAATTAAATTTATTCCTCATGTGTTTTTATTCACTCTAACTGCTCAGCATTCTCTGAAATAAACCTATATACCAGATGAAAGTGTTCCTAGTATTTCACCACTTCAGCAGGATCATGAGATGAATATCTCTTGAGTTGCACATGAAATACTCTGGGGTTGTTGGTTTCTTCCCCCTACTATAGAAGGGCTGTAACTGTTGGGGCCTCAGGGTTAGAATGAGCAATTAATGTCTTTTTCAACCACGCAGCACTTATAAAATTGAATGTTTCAGATTCGTCGAAGTGCTTTATTTATTCGCTTTTGAGTGAGCTATTTTTAACTGGAATTTTAACATTTACTTGTTTTTTCCATTCTTTATTATACAGATTTGCATGCATACCTTTGACACAGTACTTAAAATGTATACAGTTTGTTGAACTACTGTTGGATGTTTTGTGGTTCCTTAGACACTATTTTATATTGTTTGATTTTGAATTCTAGCTTGAGGTCAGAGATGCACGAAAGTGAAGCCCTGGTTACTGACTAGTATGCATAGCGTCAGCAGGGGAAAACGAGTGCCTCCCTCCATCCCTGCTCATCCCCTCACTTCTAAACTCACATCCTCACATCTCTCCTTTCCTTGGCTGTCCTTTGAAAGATATATTGTCATGCCAGATCATATTTAAATATATGGAGGTTAATGATGTGTTCCGTCTGTTTCCCTTCTCACTTGCATCTAAATAGGTTTTCTTTCCTTCCTAAGACATGTAAACAAAGCACAGTCCCTCAGAATGCCTTAGAGACTTTCATAGAACCATTACTGAGCTAGACAGATTACTTCAGCAGAAAAGGATCTTCATAAGCCTTTCCCCAGTTCTTCCTCTCTTTCCTCTTTTCTCTCACTATTTCTCACTCTTTGTGTGTGTGTCTCTCTCGCATTCTCTCTCTCTGCCTCTGTCTGTTTCTGTCTCCCTTATTTCTCCTCCTCTGTCTTTTCTGTCTGTCTCCCTTTCTTTCCTATATTGCAGAATAAGAATCTCAGTTGGATACTGATGGATCTTCCAGTGCAGATAGGGAACAGAGGAAGAAGAAGCTACCAATTACTGAGCACTGGACACATGACATTTAATCAAAAGGCTGAAGTTAATAGCAAGACACTCAGTAAAGTGTAGCATACAGACCAAGAACAGGTTAAAACTGATTTAATCCCAGTTTCACTGTATGAAGCTCCCATCTCCCTTTTAACTATATGACTTCAGAAGAAATTTACTTAAAATCTACACATGAGCCGCAGTTTTCTCATTATTATATCTGCCTCGAATAACTGGTTTTCTCTGACATTTTTTCTTCAATATAACTTTTCAACATTAATACTCCTCGGACAAGATGCATTGTTTCTACCACATATTCCAATTTACTGAAAAGCAATATTTACCCTTGTGTCTTTAACTAACTTCATTTTTATGTCAATAACTGCAAGATGTATTTACAGCCCAGATCTCTCCTCAACCTATTCCTCATGTCCTTAACTGTACTTCAAATTTATGATCTTAAACCAAACTACTGATCTCCCACCTGGCTCTAAAGTAATTCCTTTCCTCTATTTTCTTTCTAGGTGAAGGAGAAATCTATCGATTGCCTAATTTAAAAACATTGGAGTTATCCTTGACATGTCCAGTGTTCTTTCTTTTTGATGTCTTTCAAAATTTGTCTAGTTGGCTCTGTCTCTATTCTCACCAATGGAATCCAAGAACTTCCCTAGGGTGACAATAGATATTTAACTGCATTTTCTACCATAGTTGAGTACCATAGTTAAGTAGTCCCTACAATAAGGGGAGTGACCTTTTAAGCTGTAAATCTGATCATATTATATTCTATCTTAAAATTCAATTATAAGATGGTTAATGTATATTAAGTATTTACTATGCTCTCTAGGCCTTGCTCTAAGGATTTTATGTATGTTATCTCATTTTATACATAAGTATCATTTTTATCATTATTATTGTCGTTTTTCAGCTGAGAAGGGTGGAACACAAAGAGGCTAGAAACTTGCTTATGGACTGAGCAGCAGAGGCAGAACATCTAACACTCATGTTTACATTCCTAATAGGCCTCTGCAATGATTTCCCATAGCTTCTGTTTACTCTTGGGGAAAGGCAAAACTTTTAAGAGCATCTATACATCCAGAGGGTTCTTATTATGCCTCAATTTGTGCTACATTTAATGGTGCATGTAAACTGTCATGTATTGCATTGCAAGAACCCATTGTTATATTTTCAGGAATATTGCAAGCCCCATTGTTAAACCTGGCCATCAGTAAAAATTAAATGTTGTATATGTAAAAGTAAATAAATTATATTAAAACAGGGAAAACAATTACCCAAATCTCATCACTTTCTAATTATGTTCTTGGGGTCATTTATGTTTATTGTATTAGTGTGGCAGAAGTATAATATAATGGTGAATTACTGCACATCACTTTCCAATCCATGTTCATTGATGTAATATTAGTAGCATGAAATTGCTAATAGTTACGGTATTAACACCATGAAAATCTGTAAATGCTTAGCTTATCACTTTTGTACTCTAGACTTAAGAAAGTGATGGATAAAAATGTTTAATACAGAATAAACTTAGTGGTAGTGACTATCAATGTGTTGTGACTAACACAAAAATAATTAAGGAACTATACTATATTAGCTCAAGAGTGAGAACTTTGAATTAATTAGATTTGTGCAAGAAATAGATGTGTAGGGAGTTATCTATTACCAGATCTATATTCTATGTGTAGGAATGTATGTATCCACCAGATCTATATTCAACCAACTGATAAATGTACACTGAACATAGATGTATAATTGAAGCATTCATGAGATTGGATGAGGTTGCCTCAGTATTCAAAAACCATTATCTACTTAAGTAAAAAACGGTCTCTTATACCACTAATAAATGAGTGAAGTTCTGATATATGTATGTTTTTCTCTTTAATCCTACTTTTTCATGTAAGTTTAAATACCAACTAACATTCATGTGCAGGTTATATTCTTTCATTTTTGGCAACCATAAATTACCTACAAATGCACTAGATAGGCAAAAACATAAACAAAAGTATACTGTGAGAATCAGTCAAATGGAATTGATTTTACTATTATCCATAACTTATATAACAGTAAAATATGTACAATGTATATATAAAATAATAGTTCATTTTTTATCAATTTCAAACTATTGCTAAATTAACTTTCAATAAATAATTGTTTTCTTTCTAACAAAATTGATGAAATTGGTAAATTCTTACTAAAAGTTACTTTTAAGATTCTAAGTCATGTACTTTGTAAATAATGAAAAATTTTATTTTTCTTTTTAAATATAGCCCACGAGTTTTTATGGAACTGTTGGACTTGATAACTCTTTTATATGTTGCAAGTTGTTCTGTAATCTTTACATATACTTATTTGACATTGATCCTAATCCAGGCAAGAAAGTAGGTAGACAACTTAAAGGGATGATGTATGAGTATAGAAAAAAGTAAATGACAATCACTGGAAGACCACGTGAGTTTGCTCAGCTCAAGTAATAGCAGATAACCAGATGAACACTTTCTGAAAAAGTGACTACTTTGTTAAATTGTTGAAATGCAGTTATAATTACATGAGACAGATATCAGCTCAAGAGCAAGAACTTTTAATTAATTAGACTTCTGCAAGAAACAGGTTTCAATGAGTTATCTATTGCCAGATCTATATTCTATGTATAGAAAGTTTATCCCCAGGTCTATATTCAACCAACTGATGAATGCACACTGGACATAGGGTGTGTAATTGAAGGGTTCATAAGATTGGATGAAGTTGTCTTAGAATCTATTTCCAAGGGCCTCTTACAATTCTTGAGTTGGTTTCAAGTGTTTGTGTAAGTTGGAAAGCAACCATTTCTAAAGAAAGGCATTTTAAATATTCCTGTGAAACGTGACGAAAGGTGAAGATTCATAAGCCAGTTCCAGTATTTTGACAAAGTTAATCAGTCATTTTTTAATGCTATGCAATTCACTTGATATCTCAAAAGTATCTCAGATAGCTAACACATTATTCTCAAAAGATGAGATGGGGATGAGATTAAATATTATTATCGTTATATATAAATAGACCTATTTTTATTTTCTTGGATTCAACAAGGGACTTGGAAGATGTCAGTAAACTATGCTTCTGTTTTGTTTGAAGCACTTTCAGTACTTTGATTTGATAATCCAGGACGATAGTATTGAAATATTTTGCTCTTGGAAATGTTCACATCAAGTAAATAACTTGGGATTGCTGACCATTTGTCATAATCTATAAAGACTGAAAGAGGTAAACCTGGAGAGAATTGAAAATAAATAACAAATGATGTCAAGGAATGTCTGCCAACAAAAAAGGATTTCTATTAAATTCTAAATGCAGAAATTTATCCATGCTAGTTGCTAACTCACTAAGTGAAAAAGAAAAAATAATACAAATAAGTGCATAAAACTGAAGCACTTAATACAAATACCTCATCAATCACAAGAAAACATTAAAAGGTTGAAATAACACCATAGCTCAGTGTCAATTAGCAAATATATTTCATAGTTCTTAAACTTCATCTGATGGTGAAGGGTGGGTACCTCTCAACTTTGATTAGCTGGAGTATGTTTAGCTTCAAGCAATAGAAAAATCTAAGCAACTGCCTTGCACAAATGAAGACCTATTTTTCTTTCATAACAGAATATCCAGAGACAGGAATTTGCTTGTCTTGCTTCTGCTGCTCAATATTGTCATCAAACCCCCTTCTACTTCTCTGCTCTTCAACCTCAACATGTTGGCTTTTTATTCTCCTGAATCCTATCTCATAGTCACATCCTGATTTGCCAGAAACCTCTGTTCTCTGGCTTTGCTCTAAAAATGACAGAGTATAAAGGAATGAGCTATCTAATAATTCCAGGGCAAGTAGGAATTTAGAATTTCCTATCAGCAATGTTGGCAATAACTTTTCTAGAAACTATGAAAGTATGATTTATAGAAAATGGAAGAATAAATGAGTGTTTTCAATTTGATAGTAGTTGCTTTAAACTATGCTGTAGTTTCTGTAAATCAGCATTCTTAGCTACAGAATCAATATGTTTTAGTTGTGGCATGGATATCATGCATCATTTTACCCAGCCCCCTTCCTTTACTAATAAAGAAATGGATATATAGACACCTTAAATAATTTTCTTGAGATCATGTGTCCTACAAAGTTGTGGATAAACAGCAGACATAGATTGCTAGAAATAACATATTTTATAGATACCCATAGAGATCTGGACACAGACACATAAAAAGACACGGTCTAATGATTAGATTGGAAAGCATCCAATTTATCGTAATGGTACTGAGATCTGTGTGGGAAACATATTTAGAATTTCTTTTTATCCTCATCCAGATTCTGATACTAGATTTAAATGTTTTGCACTAAATGATTGATTACTATACTAGTCTTTGCAGATGGAATTAAGTGGAGTATCACAAAAATAATTGGGAAATACTTTGCATTTAACAGCATCATCCTTATTTGCCTTTCAATTTTTTTTGTGGGGGGAGGCCGTTGATCAGAATGTTTGAATTTTACCTTTGGAAAGACTATCTACAAAGAATCAGTAAAAGAGCCAACTATATATTTACCTGGCATAGTTGTCTTGGAATGTATGTGTAATTTTACCACCACAAAGCAGGGAGTATCTAGAGTAACATCAATAAATGCTATTTAAAAACAGGCATTGCATCTATAAGAATATTCCATCATGTTTAAATCAAATATTGCTATCTTTATTCTCATTTAATCCAGTTCAGAAACTTTCCCATTATCACAGATACTCTAAAAGCATTGGCAATTATAGAATTCTATTTAACCATCATCGTCATTGGAAATAGTTATTCTCCAAATAGAGCTCTGCATTGATTTTTACCACCACGAAGATAAGTCACTAAGGGTCCGTAGCACTTGAGGTGTGTGTATGTGTGTGTAGTAAAAGAGAGTAAGATATTGGAGAAAAAAATATTATTTATTATATTATTGTTTCTTTCATCCTGAGATGATTCAACTTTTGGCGTTGTGAAAGATTAAGTGCCAACCAATATGCAAAACAGTCATTGTCATATAGAACAAATCCTTAGATGAGCAGATACAGTTGCTTCTGTCTGACAATGCTATTATTGATATGTTATAATGTCTGTCTCCCTGCCTTTATCTCCAGGACATCACAGTTACTAACTCACTAAATAATTTGAGTCTTTACTAAAATTTAACACTCTTGGTTTGTCCTATTTATGCAGTAAGAAATAGCAACTTGAATCAATTACCCATTGATACTACTAGATTAAACTTCATGTTTCTACTAAATCATTCTTTCTTGATGGGAGGGAGCATATCTTACTCATTTTTAGATCTATAGAGTTTATCATAGTGCCGTTGGCTCATAGTAGACCCTAAATGAGTAACCCCTGTATTGAATTGAATCTTATCTGTCTTTAGGCAACTGTTTTTATGTCTACCCCCTCTGGTTTTTCCAATTGAGTTCAGATCATTTGCAGTGAGATTTCAATTGCTGGAGATGGTGGCATTTCCATTACCAGTGACCTACTCTTACTTATTGATGTTAACTATGAGCTTTTAATGTCATGCCTATCATTGATCTAGAAGCCAAATGCAATGTCTTTAGTTTGGGTAAGATTCTGAACCTACATTGCTTTGGATGACATTATTACACATAAACCTTAAACATATTCCTCATCATGACACTAAATCATAGTCTAGAAAGTCTAGCATAGCTTCTATTGTAGACATAGGATAGAAATATCCTGAGTGTTTTTAACATCTGAGATTTTTACATCTTTAGCAGTATAAATTTGTGAATGTTTCTCCTGATATTCTGTATTCAGGAAAGGGTCTGTAGAAAATTTTTGTTTGATTTCTTTGAAAACATTAGTAATTTCTGGTGAAATTTTAAAAAATTATACTAATACTAATGTGTATCCCTTTTGTAGTAATTTTTAGGAATAAATAAGATCAAATGAACTATCCAAGGATTGATTGTCTCATATAATTTATTAAACTATTAGCAAATAGTGATCCACTTGACTATTTACTCTTTTTCTTAAAAATTCATCCTCAGAGTCCAGGCACAGTGGCTCATGCCTGTAATCCCAGCATTTTGGGAATCCAAGGTGGATGGATCACATAAGGCCAGGAGTTTTAGACCAGCCTGGCCAATGTGATAAATACCTGTTTCTAGTAAAAATACAGAAGTTAGCCGGGCATAGTGGAAGGCACCTGTCATCACAGCTATTCAGGAGGCTGAGGCGAGAGAATTGCTTGAACCCAGGAAGAAGAGGTTACAGTGAGCAGAGATCATTCCATTGCACTCCAGCCTGGGTGACAAGAGCAAAACTCAAGAAAGTAGAAAGAAAGGAAAGAAAGGAAAGGAAAGGAAAGAAGGAAAAGAAAGGAAAGGAAAGGAAGGAAAGGAAAGGAAGGAAAGGAAAGGAAGGAAAGGAAAGGAAGGAAAGGAAAGGAAAGGAAGGGAAAGAAAGGGAAAGAAAGGGAAAGGAATTAAAACCTAGATATGGCTAATAGCCATATCTACCCCAAATAAGTAAATAGCTCTTACTTGCTTTCAATATATCATTTTTTCTGCTCATGTAAGTTTGAATCCTCTGGAAAGAAAATGCCAAAACAGAGTTTGCAGCACAAGATATAAAGGTAACAGTAGAAGGAGTAAGAATGAGCAGGAAGAGCCTTCAGGCTGTGGATCAGGTCTGATACCTGTGGAAGAAAGAGAAGACAGCCGGCAAGGAGGAGACTCAAACTGTGGTACAAATTTGAGAAAGTGTAAAGCCCAAAGGCAAGCTCTAAAGCAAAGATTGCTGGTAGAGGAATCCTTCCTCTAGCAAACCCTGCTGTTCTACTGTACCTGGACATTGGCTGACACTGGCTGAGCAGAGCATATCTTCATCTACACTGCTGTAGGAATTCTAAAGGCACTGTAATTGGAAATGGCCAGGTGAGATTTCTCCTGAAGGGGCCATCAGAGTGGTGCTCCGCCACAGCTGCTATCTTTCTGTAGCTCCTTTACAGCTCTGATCCTTAGTCTCCCTAAGATGGTGGCATTGTACATAATTTAGGGTGTTAGCATTATATTGCACGAAATAATTACTAAAAAGTGTCAAGGAATTTGCCTGGCATATGTAAGCATTCTAAAATAGTATTTTCATGAAAATAAATGTAGGGCATTAAACAATACTATTTCCAACATTTTAAAAACTTTGTTTTTATATAGATGTTTGCTAGAGTTTGGTTATATTATAGTATGAAAATGGTCTTTCAGAATGTATCATTCTGCTGGGCACAGTGGCTCACACCTGTCATCTCAGCACTTTGGGAGGCCGAGGTAAGTGGATCACCTGAGGTCAGGAGTTTGAGACCAGCCTGGCTAACATGGTGAAAACTCATCTCTACTAACAATACAAAAATTAGCTGGGCGTGTTGGAGCACACCTGTAATTCCAGCTACTCCAGAGGGTAAAGCCCAAGAATCGCTTGAATCTAGGGCATGGAGGTTGCAGTGAGCTGAGATGTCACCACTGCACTCTAACCTGGACAACAGAGCAAGACTCCATCTCAAAAAAAATGTATCATTCTAAGTTTGTCAGTCTCAACCCTGGATCTGCCTTTGCAGTTGAGTAAGGATTATTCCCTTAAAGCAAAGCTGGTGTGGTAAGAGAGCTTTTGAGTAAGGGTTACTCCCTTAATCAACTGCATCAACAATGAAACAACCATGAACTACATCAGGTCAATCACTAGCACTGCGGAAGAAATATCATCCCCAAGGGTAATATTTCTGTTACTATTTAACATTATTACAGTCAATTAAAAATTTTAAACCAAAGTTTATTGCAAAAGGATTGCTCAACCCCCAAGTGAATTTAAGACTGCTAACTAATAGGTCGCTATTTTCCAATCTTTATCTGGATAATTCAGGCAGAAAATAACACTAATAGGGAAGGGATAAAAGATTGTTTATTTTACATTTCAGGGAATTATAAGCTGATTAAATTAAAAACTGTTCTGTGTATACAAAGATTTATAAAAATATATATAGTGACTGTATGTTTTCAGTCTTCACTAACAATTGAGCAAAGGAAAATTAATGTGACCATAAATAATTTGCTTTAGAGTATGAGGAAAATTATCTTACATTCAGGATTCTTATACAGCAGAATAAGTCACTTAGGCAGGTAATAAAACTCCTTTATGTGGACACTGATTGATTTATTGAATCATTCATGCATTCACTCTTAAAATACTGCTTAATATTTACTGTATGTAAAATTCTGGACTTCATAGTGGAAAACCATCAAAAGTAGTATGAAATAAAAGTCCACACTGCAAAAAGTGACTATTCTAATTGTAAATTAAAATCAGTATTAAAAAGTAAGTTAGATTGACATTAGGAAAAAAATAACAGAATCGAGAACTCCAAAACTCTGTCACACTGCAAAAGTAAACACTAAGATTGTAAAACTGTCAGAATCAACTTCTGTGAGTTTTGGAATCAGAACAAAATCTTACAACAATCAGGAGAAGGCTCAATGAAGAAAAAAGCTTGGATTATGGTAAGAGAACTTTGGGGAATTTTAATTTACCCACTTACCATTTTCTATAATCAATGACACTCTTGAGGATGCCATTCCACATTTTGGAGGCAAATTATTCATATTATAGGAAATAATACAGACCTTCTTCTTAAAGAAATGTGGATTTTTCCCCCTCCATGATGGCTGTCTAGAGGCATCTCAAGCATGCCTCATCCACTTAGAAGAACAAAAACAGTGTGTAGACAATCACACTTTGAATACATTATCCCAAAGGGAGATGGGAGTTTGACAGTAAAGTAAAAGGAAACATCAAAATCTATAAAGGAGAAAGAAAACAGGTCTTGCATGGTTAAGGCTGTCCAGGACCTGGGAGAAAATCCCCAATACAGGAGGGGGTAAATGAATCTATTTGTGTGGTTCACTTTCCCACTGTGTAATTGTACATTTTAGGCCATGGATACTCATCTCGAACCTCCAAAACTCTGAATCTAACTTAGGGAGTAGCCAGGAGACTGTGAGCAGAAACTGCTCCAAGGAGGTAACATGTCCTGAGTTCTATACCCTCCCTGAGACTTAAGCATCTACAATAGGATGCCATTCTTGATTCTAGCTCTTAGCATACTGTGTGTAGTCCTGGGATCTGGTGGTGCCAGTCCTAGGTGCTGGGAGAGCTTGAGGTGGGGCTTGTAGAACTGAGGATTGAGGGGAAATGGACTCCACAACCAAGACTAAGAAACAAAGCTGGTGTGGCCTCCAGCCACTAGCACTGGAACCAGGCCACCCCCTTGGGATTAAGAAGAATGAGCATTGCCAAGGAGGCTTGGTCCTGAGCTGAGTGGGTGCTCCTGCTCAGCCTGGGGCTGGGAGACGATGGGATAGGAGTGAACTGTCTAATCTGACTGAACTGCAGCATTAGCTTTGAAAGTTAGGACAGAAGAGGGAGCCCTGCCCAGGACGGAGAGTGAGAAAAATACAGGTCCTCCACTTGCTAGCCAAGGCTACAATTTCTGAGACCATCAGGCTCACCCGCCCTCCACCCCTACCCCGATTCCATAGCAAGGCCTCCATGCAGAGGCAGTTGTCCCTTGCCCAAGCATTTCACCAAGGTTCTAAAAATTGTTCAGCCCAGCTCCTACCCACAGTGCAGCTGGGACATGCACTTGCCATTGTGGGGGCCTTAGCACAAGATAGCCTGGTCTGGCTTCATATAGCTTCTCCTAACCCTCTGAGATGCAATGCAGGATCTTGGCACCTGGAGGACCCACAGCCCAGCCCACCACATGAATACATCCCACAAGGGACAGAGGTCAGGCATAAACATGCTACCATGACTACCTCAACTGGCTTCTACTTGCAAGTGTCACTTGGGGGCCAGCTGGTACCTTCCATTGCAATCACTGCCAACAAAACAGCATAGCACTTGGAAACTAGAAGAGCATCTTACCACCCTGCTACCACTATTGCCCATCTCACCCCACCCCAGCTGCCAGGAACTTGAGAACCTGCTCACTCACCGGTCATGCCACTATAATAACTGACATCCAAGAAAGCCATGCAGAGGCCCAAGAATTGGCCTCCCTGAAACCACAAAAAAAGGTGTCAGCATATGCTGCTTACAGACACAAGTATAGGCATGCTTAGTCTACCACCATCACCACCAAAATGTGAAGAAGGACCCATCTGACATTCCATTTCCCATCAAAACTTCACCACACCCTCCGCAATAACCACACCATAGCACACCAAGGAATCCACAGATATCAATAACACTATTTAAAACTAAAGAAATTTTACAGAGTCCTCACCACTGCACAAACCCAGAAACAACCAACCCATATCCAATCAATATCATAGTCACATCTTCAAGAAAACAATACCCCTCCATAAAAATAAATTCAAAAATAAAAAGTGATTGCTACACCAGATACACAGAAATCAACATGAAGACACTAAAAGTATGAAAAAGCAAGGTAATATGGCAACATCAAAGGAGCAAAATGACTCTCCAAAATAGATCCTCACCAAAAAAAAGTCCTCAAAATCCAGGCAAGTAATTCAAAATATAGATTTTAAAGAAACTTGATGAGATGCAAGAGAAATCTGAACTCCAATACAAATAACTCAGAAAATCAGAATGTGAATGAAAATTTATGCCAATGAGATAGGTATCTTTAAAAAAACAAACAAACACAATCTCAGAAATCCTGGAACTGAAACATTTATTGAAGGAAATACAAAATACATTCAAAAACTTTTTTAAAAGACTATACCAAGCAGAAGAAAAAAAATTCACAACTTACAGGGAGGTCTTTTGAAATAACCCAGTTAGACAAAAAAACAAAAAAACTTTTAAAATAATGAGCAAAGCCTTTAAGACACTTGGAACTATATAAAGGCATTGAACTTATGAATTATCAGTATTCCCAAAAGGCAGAAAAAGATTTTTAAAAGTTGTGAAAGCTTATTTAATAGAGAAAGACTCCCCAATCTAGAAAGACATTTAGACATCCCAATATGGGAGACTTAGTGATGTCCAAGAAAATACAATTCAAAAAGGACTTTATCACAGCATATTATAATAAGAATTTCTTAAGTCAAAGTGGAAGAATGAATTCTAAAATCAACAGGAGAAAAGCATCTAGTCATCTATAAAGTAGTCTCAGTCAGACTAACAGTGGACCTCTCAGCAGAAATCTTAAAGGCCAGAAGACAATGGGATAACATATTCAAAGTGCTAGGAAAAACACTGCCAACCAAGAATTTTATACCTGGGAATATTAAGCTTGCTAAATGAAAGAGAAATAGTCTTTCCCAGATAAGTAAGTGTTAGGGGAATTCATCAGCACTAAACCAGTAACACAAGAAATGTTGAATGAAATCCTAAACTTGGAGTGGAAAGAGCAGTATTCACCATCATGAAAACACATGAAAGTATAAAATTTTCTGGTAAAATAATCACACAAATGAGAAAAAGAGATCAAAGGACACAACTAAAAAATTCCCCCAAATCCCAAAGACAGTCAGAGAAAAAGAATAAACAAAGAATTTATAAAACAATTAGAAGACAAATAAAAATATAACAAACAAAACCTCACATATCAGAAATAACCTTGAACATAAATGGATTAAATACTGCACTTAAAAGACAGATACTGGCTGAATGACTAATAAAATATGATCTAACTATATACTGCTTACAAAAACCCTCACTTTATTTGTAAAGACACATATAGACTGAAACTAAAATGGCATAACAGACGTTCCACACAAACAGTAACCAAAAGTGAACAGAAGTATCTATGCTTAAATCAGATAAAACAAACTTTAAATCAAAGAAACAGTTTTTTAAAAAGACAAAAAATGTCATTACATAATGATAAAGGGATCAGTTCAGCAAGATGATATAGGAATTATATATAAAAAGGCATACCAATACCAGAGAACCCAGATTCATAAAAAATTTTACAAGACCTTTAAAAAGAAATAGATATAATTAATAGTAAAGGGTTCAGAAAACCCAGAAATAAAGCCACATGCTTACATCCAACAGATCTTTAACAGTCAACAAGATCATACAATGGGGAAAAGAAACCCTTTTCAATAAATAGTTTTGGGAAAATTGCATTGCCACATGGAGAAGAATAAAACTGGACCCTTATCTCTCACCATATACAAGAGTCAACTCAAGATGGATTAAATACTTAAACATGAGACTTGCAACTATAAAAAATACTAGAAGAAAACTTAGAAAAAAAATCTTCTGGACATTGGCCTAAGCAAAGAATGCATGATGACTAAAATTTCAAAAGTATAGGAAACAAAATAAAAAATAGCAAATTAATTAAACTAAAAATCTTGTGCACAGCAGAAGAAATAATGAACAGAGTGAGCATAAGGGGCAAAAATATTTGCAAACTGTGCATCTAACAGAGGACAAATATCCAGAATATACAAGAAGCTCAAACTCAACAAAAACAACAACAAAACAAGCGTGCCATTAAAATGTGAACAAAGGATATGAATAGATATTTCTCAAAAGAAAATATACAAATGGCCAAAAGATATATGAAAAAAAGGTGAATATCACTAATCTTAGGAAAAATGCAAATTAAAATGACTTCAAGACATCTTTACCCCCATCAGAATTGCTGTTATTTAATAAATGTAGAAAACAGTGTTGGTGAGCACATAAAGAAAAGAGAACTTTTTTTTTTTTTTTTTTTTTTTTTTGAGACAGAGTCTTGCTCTGTGGCCCAGGCTTGAGTGCAATGGCATGATCTCAGCTCACTGCAACTTCCACCTCCCAGGTTCAGGTGATTCTCCTGCCTCAGCCTCTCAAATAGCTGAGACTACAGGTGCATGCCACCATACCCAGCTAATTTTTTGTATTTTTAATAGAGACAGCGTTTTACCACATTAGCCAGGTTGATCTTATCTCCTGACCTTGTGATCCGCCCACCTCAACCTCCCAAAGTGCTGGGATTACAGGTGTGAGCCACCACACGCAGCCAAGAGAACTCTTATACATTGTTGATGGGAATGAAATTTGTACAATCTTTATGGTAAACAGTATGAATATTTATTGAATAACTAAAAATAGAACTACCATCAATCCAGCAATCCCACTACTGGATATCTACCCAAAAGAAAAGACATTAATATAGAAAATACATGCACTTGTATATTTATCCTAGCACTATTCACAATAGAAAAAATATGGAATCAACCAGAAGTGTCCATCAGGAGATAAATGGATAAAGAAAATGTTGTATATGTACACTATAGAATACTATTCAGCCAGACAAAAGAATGAATTGTGTCTTTTGCATCAATCTGGATGGGACTGAAGGTGATTACCTTACACAAAACAAATCAGATCCAGAAAGACAATTATCACATGTTCTTACTTAGAGTGGGAGTGAAAAGGTAGATATTCATGGATGTAGAAAGTGGCATGATGAATGATGGAGACTCAGAAGTAAGACTCAGAAGTAAGAATGAAAAGGGCATGGACAAGAAGAAATTACTTAATGGGTCCAATGTGTTTTATTCTGGTGAAGGGTACACTAAAAGTCTTGACTTGATCACTAAGTAATGTATGCAAGTAAAAATTGCACTTATACCTCATACATTTATACAGAATTTTTAAATGTTTTTTAAAAAGAAATGTGAGTGTTTATTTTTACTTCTCTGGTGTTTCTCTGAAGGATCATTTCAAAAGCTTGATGTGTTTTATCTTCCTCAGAGCTTCCATAGGATTGAAGCAACTAACTAGGTAGTATTTGTTGAAAGCATTTAAAGGCAAACATATTAGCCATGACCACATGAAGCCAAGTATAATAGTTGCAAAAAATATATAGACTAAGATGCTTGAGAATGAAGAGTCTTGGAAATGAGAAACTTAGGGAGTAAGAATTTTAAAAGGCTCCCATTTTTAAGATGGCAATATTTATCTATCTAAAGACATGATGTAATCCCTATTAAAATCCTAACTGTCCTTTTTGCAGAAATGGAAAAAGTAATCCTAAAATCCACATGGAATTGTAAGGGATTTCAAGTAAATAACACAATCTTCTAAAAGAAGAATGAAGTTGGAAGATGTACTTCTAAATTTCAACACATAATCACAAAGATGCAGTAATTAAAACAGCATGATACCAGTATAAGGATAGAAGGGGTTCGGGAAGTGCTGCCTGAAAAGATGGCAATTTGGCATATGGAATATTTTAAGCCAAAGGAAATTGAGAAAATCCACAGAAATAGGAAGGTCTCTGTCCTTCTCCTGCCCCATTTCTCCTAAAATGAGCTGTAGAAACTACAGTCCCCCTCGCTCTTTTCTCCCTGAAGCAGGCCATAAAAACCTAGGGCATTCTTTGATCTTCCCAGGTTTGTATGACTTTTCTCCACTGCAGACCCTCATGTGACAGGTATTCTCATATACAACAGAGACAAGGAATATCATAGGAATGCTTGGAAGAATCGGAATAAACAGAACTTGTTAAGTTCAACCTAGTGTTCTACCATTAGATCATATTTATTTTCCTCCAGTCACACTTCTGCATGACTGTACATTAAAATATAGTTTTCTATCTTTCTTTAGGTCTTAATTTCTGAAGGATCGCATGACACATAAAATTTACATTAAATAAATGTGTTTGTTTTTCTCGTTAGTCTGCCTTTTGTTATAGAAGTATCAACTATGAACTTTGTGACAGGTGAGGAAAACATTTTATTTTTTCTCCCCTATACAGACATATACATCAGTAGAATATAATTAAGAGTCCAGGAATAAACCCATATATCTATAAGCCTTTCATTTTTGCCAATGATGTTAGTGCCATTCTTCAGAGAAAGAACAGTCTCTTCAACATATGGTGGTTGGATAACTGGGTATTCACATGCAAAGGAATGAAATGATATCAATGTGTCCAACAAGCACATGAAAATTCAAAATAAATAAAAGACCTAAATGTAAGAGTTAAAACTATAAAACTCTTAGAATAAACTAAAGGGTAAATCCTAATGACCTTAGATTTGGCAATGGTTTCATATACTCCCAAAAAAAGGAGGCAAAAAAAAAGAAAAGATGAATTGAACCTTATCAAAATTACAAACTACTGTGCACCAAAGAACAACATTAAGAAAGTAAAAAAACCCAAAAAATGGGTTAAACCATTTTCTAAGCATATTGCTGATGTCTGTTTAGATTATAAAACAACACTTACAACTCAGCAACAGAAAGGCAACCCAATTTAAAAATGAGCAAAAGACATGGATAGACATTTTCCCCTAAAATGATATCTACATGTCCAACAAGCCCATGAAAAAATGCTCCACATCATTTGTCATTAGAGAAATGTAAATTAAACCCACAATGAGATATCACTTCACACCAACGAAGATGGTTATAATAAAAACATATTTTAAAAAAGAAAAGGACAGGTGTTGAGCATATGGAGAAATTGGAACTTTCATACATTGTGGTAAGAATGTAAAATGGTGAAGCCACTGTGGAAAATTGTTGGCAACTCTTCAACAAGCTAAACATAGAATTACCATAAAACCCAGCAATTCCACTCCTAGTCATATACTCTAAAGAACTGAAAGCAAGTGTTCAAACAAAAACTTTTATATAAATGTCCAAAGCAGCTGCATTCAAATTAGCCAAAAGTTGACAACGACCCAAATATCCATCAGCTCAGGAATGGATAAACAAAATGTATTTTCCATACAATGGAGTATTAGCCACCCATAAAAGAAATGAAACAATGATACATGCTACCAACATGACTGAATCAAAAACATGGTGCTAAGTAAGAAATGGAAGACACAAAGGGCAATATATTGTATGATTTTATTCATATGAAATATCAGAAGAGACAGATCCCAGGGTCTGTGGTAGTAGGGAACAGAGAATGACTATTTAATGGTTGCCAGGGATTGGAGGGAGGGAGAAATGTGAGTGACTGCTTATTGAGTAAGTTGTTTTCTTTGGGGTGCCAAAAATATTCTGGAACTAGATTTTGGTGATATTGTACAATATTGAAAATGTACAAAAAGCCACTGAATCATATACCTTAAAATGGTAAAATGGCTAATTTTATATTACATAAATTTCATCTCTATTTTAAAAGTGAAAAGTAACAGGCAGTACAAGATGATTTCATAGTAGATGTCTGGCCATGCTATATAATTCCCACCAAACAGGCAGGACACAATGCCATTCTGAAGGAATACAGAGGCAAAGAGAATACTGTAAATTTGAGAAGAGGGAAAGAATACTAAAAGAATCAGCCTTCCTCTAAACTTTCATAGCAGGATGGGGAGTCAAGGGGAGTCTGGGGGCCTCAAGGAAGGGGGAAGACATTCAGAAGCAGAGGATGTAGCTTGGCATGGTGCAGGTTTAGCTCTGCTACCACCTTAAAGTGCAGTCATTGTCTGAAACATACATGGCAAATAAGTGACTCAAGGCCCAAATGCATGCCATAGATGAAAATGGTTTGGTACACAGTTAAAAATTAGAAAAATCCACTTAGAGTTTGAATTTTGAACTTCTCTTTCAAAATAAAAAGTGTCTATAAGAGCAGGCCCCTATTCGTACACATTACAAATTCATAAGGAGCTGGAAAACCACCACCCAGTGGCATTATCTGTCTTCTAGGCATTCGAATTTGAAACATGTCTCTTAACTTCTCTTTAGTTTTATAGCACTGTATTTCTCAAATAAATTTAACAGGAAGGACCTTTCTAGGAACCTTAAGGATCTAGATATTAATTACAAATTTTTGAGTCATTGTGCAACCCATAGAAACTAAGGTACCCTGAGCTATAGACATCCAGTTTTAATTTTACAATGCAGCCATCCATTGCTTCTTTATGAGATGAGCAGATTTATTCTTTCATAATCCCATTTTAGGAGTTTATAGACCAAATGGGACACATGTACTAGGAGATGTTAATGTGAAAAGATTTATTCAGAACTATGAATTTTCTCTGTTTAAAAAACATAATTTAAAGGAAAGACTTCTTTTTTCCATCAGTTTTATAATAGAACCCTAGCATATTTTCTTGCCTTCAAAATATCTCGATTTTATATATTTGTAGCTGAATATATTTTTGTTCTGACACAGCTGGAAAAAAGCCTCAATTTAGCAATTTAGATTTAGCAAACAATTTGTGCATAATATGGCCCATTTGCTTTTGGTGTTATTTCATCATGATTTTAGAGCCAAAAATACTGCAATATAAAAATCAGCAATTGAGTATGTGCAGTGACTCCAATGAACTGAATTTTCAATTGTGTTTTGTTTAAAATATTATCAAGCCTACTTAGAATGTATAATTTCAAAAATGTCATGGCTTAAAAGGTAAGATGCCCCTTAATGGGTCTAATTTCCATTACAAATCAAGAGGACCCAAGCTGTGATATCACTCACAGTCTATGTGAGAAGAACTCAACCCTCTGACCTACCTCCCTCTTCCCCATTCTTTGGAACACTGAATCAAGTCTCTGCCTAATACATTTATAACTTAATTTGTTTTGAGATTGTACATCTAGGTTTTATCCAAGTTTCTCAAATGGGAAGCAAATTACCCTCTACCCTTCAAGACTCTTGTCCTCTGAATAGAAGAAAGAGCAAGAATCAATTGCACTACAACTAATCAGTGTGAGCTTTCCAGCCTCTTTCAGGTGTGACAAGTGGCTACACTGAAGCTTCATCTCGTTCAAGTTTGGCTCAGAACTAGCAATGATTATAACACACACACACACACACACAATTGAGTGAGATCTGCGTAAGGAAAGGTGATTTCAGAACCAACGACGTCTGTCTTGAGCTTCCAGTGAGTATTTGAAGGCTAGCAACCACTGCACCTTGGAGCACTTGATTTCTTGCTTTTAGGGTGAGTGTCCTCCTGGGGCCTCCCTGAGTGTAGCCCTGTCCTGACTTACTAAAGAGGCTGTGTGCACTACTTAACAACTCACTGAAGCCTAGAATCTACACCGTATGCTTTAGCATGACGTCTACTTGTAGAGCAAACTCTTCCCATTCATCCTCACTCATTTATCTATCTACCCATGCATCTATCCATTCATCCAGCCAGCCAGCCATCAAGTATTAACCACCTATTATGTGGCAGACTAGGTTGCTGGACATGTGAAGCTGAGTAAAGTCCTAGCAAACGCTTTCAAAATATTTACGACTAAGAGAGAAAAAAGGGGCTCATTAAGGTCCCAACTATATTCTTTCTCTATGAATATTTCTGGTTTATAAAAGATAAATAAAGTTCAATTACACAGAGAACATATAATATCTGGATTGAAAAGCTTTTCTGTGCAAAGACATACATGCAAAAAAAAAGTGGTTTGAAATACAAAAGTACCATTGTGATCCAGCAAATGGTACCACATTAGAACAATTTTATTGTGTATCACAATACAAATATATATGTACATTATGCTCCCAAATAAAAAAAATTGATTCCATAGGTTAAAATATAGTTTCCAAAATAAATCCTTGTTGTAAGTTGGAAAAATGGAAAAAGCCCTATAAATTAACACAAACTTAACTTTCATCCATGACTAAAATATGTACTCTGTACCAATTACCTCTCTACTACAAAAATGCATACTATAAATAAAACTTTCAAAAAATGCAGATGTTTTATTGCACATCATACAGAATGCTTACCACTATCTGAATGACTTTCAGTCTTTCACTATATTAGCTGTATAAATATCTACTCAAACTTGGGTGAAAATAACTCTCTGCAGATCTTATCATACCTATGTAAACATAATGGTTGAGGAGTGCTCAGGGTTTTATAAAGGCTCAGATGTGGAAAAGTAACTTATGGGGAGGATGTGAAGAAAGACTCTATAGACCAAGGGATGCATGAAACATTTTAATGAATAGAAATAACCAAGGGAAAAAGTTGATGAGGATGAGGGAATAAAAGAAGATGAAGGAGATTACTATCCAGGAACTTGCAGAATAAAGACATGGCAATGAAAAGCAACATACTGCATACACGGGGGCTATAACCTTCCATGTGTTGCTCAATCAAAGAGTGTGAGCCAGATATCATGAGAAATGAGGATGGATACATAGACAGTTCAGATACCTGTGAGCCTTTTATTCCAAGCGTGTATCCCCTGGGCTGTAGTGTTCTACTAGATGACAGTAAGCATTCCACATGAGTAAGCTTCTATGGTCAAATGAATCTGGGTTCTCTCACCAATCAGTCAGTGGTGTTATATTCACAAAGTTGAATGAGCAGACTGAAAGCTGGTCTATATTAGCAGAAGATTTTGAAAGAATGTCCTTAGAGTCTAAGTCTGCTAAATCTGCTTCTTAGGAGGGTCTTTTCTGAGGTTTAGTTACAGCTTTTACTTTAGGAATATGAACTGAGACTTGCAATATGTATTTGATACTTGTTTTTTAAACGATAGGTGGATCTGCTTTTACTAGATTATTTGTGACCTTAGAAAATGATTATTATTTTTTTTTGTCACAAGTGTTTGGCAAGCATCATGTATTTTGGCTTGCTAAGTTCAATTTGAAATGCCAAATATCCACATTAGCAATTAAGAAATAAATAACAAAGTATCAAGTAAATAGATTAGCAATAGGTATTATTAACATTTTTAGACATAAAAATTTTAACACAATAGGAATTTGAGTGGATACTACAGTGTTGTGCTGCACACTGGAGTTACGATGGTGAGTTAAACAAGTTCATTACATAAAAGCACCACTCATACACTTAGTGTTTTTCTATCTTACTGTGACCATTTTCTTAAGCATTATTTCCCACACTTTCTTGATAATAAGAATCCACTAGATTTGTAAAACAGGTTTAGGTTCTCAGGTGCTCCATTTGAGAGCTGATTCAGTATTGTCTCTGAGGGGCCCAGGAACCTGGATTTTAGACAAAAGCCTTATAATCAGATGTGTTTGTAAAATACCCTCCCAATGGATTATTCTTAGTAGTAACTTCTATAAAAAAAAAAAAAAAAGAATATCCAAATGCAAAGCTTTCCCCTAAAATTTATTTAACAGTTTAAAATATATTGAGGCTATATTATGTATATTGGAGAGAAATGTTTTGTAATAAGAATAATTTATTTAGTATGCCATAGTGGAGGCAAGATTTAAATTAGATATCTCTCAATTATAACAAGTCATTTTATGCCATTGAATAACCCCTGAATTAACCATAAAGTGCTGATAACTAGTTTTCTCCCTGCATTCTCTTTTTAAAATCAAATGAATAAAAATACAAAGAAATGATAATTGTATCATTTTATAAATTCCAAAGATTAATTTCCATGTCCAATCTAATTTGTGTGATAATGACATTCTGTCAACCCTAATTTTTACTCTGAATTTTCAGTTGGCTATGGTATTGGTAGACATGCTTTCCTTTGTACTTTGCTAGAATTCTTAAAATAGGTGACATTTTAATCCAGAGGTGATGCAGGAAATGTATGTGTGATATAAGCCGTGTGATATGTTCATATAGCTCCCAAAGTACCTTGCAATTCATCTACATGACAGCTGTTATTGAAGCTTAAGATCATTAGCACAGGAAACTTGGCAAGGACACAGGACTGGGTTATAAATATTGGCTTCAGATGTCATTTCAGGACAGAGTTAAATTCTCTCAGGATGTAGTAGCATGGATTATATCAGAAACTCCAGTTGGGTCCAAAGTTACTTGTGAGATTAATGAATCAGACGAAAGTAAAAGTAGAAAATAGAATTTTAATTAATGTTTTTAATTTAAAAAAAGTTTTGCAGTAGAGTTAAAGGGATTTAATTTTTTTACTTGCACATTGTCTAACATGTTACTTAACTCCTAAAATTCATTTTCCTCCTGAGTGAAATTGGGTTACATTTGTTGTTGTTGTTGTTGTTTGTTTGTTTGCACAATGCCTAGCACAGTCTAAGTTCTTCTTCCTCCTTCCTTTTTCATTTCTTTCTTCAATTTCCTTCATCTTTCTCTTATTTTGGTTTAATATTATTGGTGTTATTGCTATTTTCACACATTCAGGGACATATTCCCTTACCTATGTTTTCTAAAGATTTTTCGGTTATCCTTTAAAGAAGTTGCATTTTAGCCACTAGATACCTGTATGTAAAGCAAAAAATTGTATATCAAATACCTTTTCCAGTGATGGACATTTTGAATAACAAATACTATTTATTCAAACATTTACTTTCAGAATGATTTAAGGTTCTTTATACAATTGCATACATTCTGACAGGGTAAAAAAGTGATGAAAATAAAGGGAGAATGAATGAGATAAAGTCAGAGGAAAGTTAATACACCAATGAATGCCATAAAACAATAATACGTAAGAATTGGGCCAAAAATATGCCTTTGCATTTCCTATAAACCAATGCATGTAATAATAATAATAAACAGTAAAAATAAAATAATAAAAGAAAGAATAAGGGAAAATTGTGTTATTACATTTCATGAGTTATAGGGAAAAAAAACTAGCTTTGCTTTAAAACAAGAAAATGGCCTATGATAATTTCCAGTGTAATGTTTAGTTTGGGTATAACTTAAAGCACATTCTTAACAATTGATTCGAACTTGTGCCACATTAATAATTGCATATTCATCTGAAGAAATTCATATCCTAATGTCTGTGCATAATTAATAAAATCTTTGCAAAATGCATCTGGCAATTCTCATGGTCTAGACATATCTGTTAAAATATATCAGTGTTCCTGGTCCCATCACAATTATCCTTTTATTAAGAAAGGTGGCAATGCTGAGGAAAATATTGAAGAAAATGCTGAGAACTGAAAATGAGGAGATCTGTGTTTTAGCCCCAAAACTAACATTAACTTTCTGTGTAACCACCATCATCTTAGGGTAATTTTTTTTTCCTTTGGTAATGTAAAATGTGAGATTGGTAATAAATAAATCCAAAATCCTTTTCCATCTATAAATTCCAGTGAGTTCTCATTGACTTTAATATTTAAGCAGCAGTACTTCATGCATTTTTAAATCTTATTCAATTTCTGTCTTAAACTATTCAGGCTGCTGTAACAAAATCCCATAAACTGGATGGCTTATAAACAACAAACATTTATTTCTCACAGTTCTGGAGGCTGAGAAGTCCAAGATCAAGACGGCAGCACATTTTGCATCTGTTGAAGGCCTGTTTCCTCATTCATACATGCCCATCTTTTCATGTGTCCTCATATGGGGGAAGGAGTGGGGGATCTGTCTGTGGTCTCTTTTATAAGGGCACCAATCTCATTCATGAGGGCTCCCAAAGCCTCTCTACATCCTAATATCATGATCACTTGGGGATTAGAATTTCAACATATAAATTTGGGAGAAACATAAATATTCAGTCCATTGCACTTTCTAAAACTGAAGATGAAGATGCTTTTTCAGTTTTCTCCAAATGCAAATGGGATTTTTTTAGAAACAGGAATAATTAATCAACAAATCATTAAATGACTAACAAATATCTCTGGATCATGTCAATAAGCAAAATGAGACTGCTTAAAATCACTCATTTCACCTGGGGGTATTCAGTATAGTTCTCATTTTTAAATGTGAAGATTTAAGTAAATTTCAAAGATCATACATCTAGTAATGAAATAGGAAAATTTCCCTTGTCCCCTCCCAGGGCCTGCAATGGAGGTGTGGTTCACTTCTTCAGTGCCTCACTGCTCAAACCTCTAGGGAATCATACAGATGGGCAGGCTGTGGGGCTCTGACCCCATGGCAGTGTCTAGGGGTGAATGCTAACAGTTCCTGAAGCCCCAGTGGGCATATGACACATGTGCTCTTTTAGTTTGCCGTCTATAGGTGGCTTGTGTTAGCTCAATTAGACCCTCTACCTTGTCGCAAAGACAGAGGGCTTTCTGTATTCCAGGGTTTCCTGCCTTGGTGTACTGGAAGTATTGGATCATATGTGGGCTTGAAGAATGAATGCAAGGTTTTATTGAGTGGAAGTAGGTCTCAGCAGTTGGGGGATCTAGAGGGAGTTGGTTTTCCCCTGGATTCAAGACACTAGGAAGCCCAGGCTCTCCTCCAACTGCCCCAGCCAAACTCCACATCATTCTGCTGGTCAGTATCCTGCCAGCATGCCGGTGCTGGTGCATTCCTCTCAACATCCAGCCACCTGTGTGTTCAGTCTGCAAATGTGCTCCTCTCTTCATCCAGCTGCTTCTTCTCTGCCTTGCTAGGATCTTGGGTTTTGTGGTTGTGGTGGTTGTTGTTGTTGTTTTGAGATGGAGTCTCATTCTGTGCCAGGCTGGAATGCAGTGGCATGATCTCAGCTCACTGCAACCTCCAAGTCCTGAGTTCAAGTGATTCTCCTGCCTCAGCCTCCCAAATAGCTGGGACTACAGGTGCACCCCACCACGTTCAGCTGATTTTTGTATTTTTAGTAGAGACAGAGTTTCCTCATGTTAGCCAGGATGGTCTTGATCTCTTGACCTCATGATCTGCCCACCTTAGCCTCCCAAAGTGCTGGGATTACAAGTGTGAGCCACTGCACCCAGCTGGGTCTTGGGTTTTTATAAGCATAGGATGGGGACATGGAGGGCTAGGATGTTCTTGGGAAATACAGCATTTGAATGTGAAGGCAGGAGTGCCTGTCCTCACCTAGGTCCATAGGGGTGGAGACCTAGCCAGGGACCACACCCTTCCTCCACTCAGTGTCCCCTTCATCCCTTCCACATCCTTAAAGGAACCATGCTCCTCTCTTCCCAACACTTCTGTATCAGTAAGATGGAGTTAGCGATTGACTTTTTGACTCCAAAAATGTTCATTTTTTTCTGAACAAGCCATGATATTGATGACATTGACAAAGGTTAGGGTTACAGTGAAACAAAGCTGATTGGTTGATTAAATAGACAGACATAGATGATAGATAGATAGATAGATAGATAGATAGATAGATAGATAGATAGAATAAAGAAAAATATGTGTTATTCTTAGGCTTTTCCTCCCATCGACTTTTCTGGAGAAAAAAAGAAATAATTTCGTTAGTTATAAAAACGATTCATGATTCAGTAGTTGCTGGTTATATATCTTAATTTTGTCACTACATTTCAGAATAGAGACATAAAGAGTGTAACACTTTCTGACTTCAGTTTCCTCATATATAAAATTACAGAGGTTTATCAAAACGATTCGATCAATCTCTGCATTTCATATATTTTAGGCCAGTTGAACTCTAAGACATTTTTTAAATAGCTGTAAAATAGTTATAAACAGAAGAGATACAGAAAGGACAAGAGGAAAAGCTAGTGTAATCTTTTCCAAAATATGTCTGGGAAGAAATTTTAGACTACCAATGACTGTCTTCCAAGACCGTTTTCTTTGTATAAAATATATTTCAGAAAAGCAGATGATGATCCCAGTGTGAGGGAAAGAGATTTAACACCTGTTTTACTCATTTTTATGTCTTATTATATCACCTTGTGTAGAAATGAGCATAACTGATCATTTCCATTAGATGTTGTACAATAATAACTATTTGCAATTAAAGATACATACTATGAATTTTGTAACACAGTTTAAAATTAGAGCCAATATAATCATAGAATTTCAAATACAGGATATGAAATAAAAGAACTGCTGTGTATTTCAACAGATACCTTTACTATCAAAACATGAGTCTAAATGATCTGTAGTGCTAATCTCTTTTCCATAGTGTTAGAAAGAAAATTCCTGTTTTATAGTGTATTTTCATAGTTAGCTGCTATACTTTCAAAATATTACATGATTAACAGGTAAATTATATGGTATTGATAGTAATGTTTATTTTTAAAAAACAATCTTTATTCAGTAACATTCAAGGTAATCAGTACCTGGGAGAATTTCTACTCAAAGAAGTTGTAGAAAGAAACCTGGAAATATCTCATGTCTATTAGGTTATAAACATTTGCACTTGAAAATGAGTATTCTAAAGATTTAAGGCCAAAAACAAAACTAAATTAAACAACAGTAAGCCTCCTTAAGAGTCCTCATTAAATATTTTTCAAATGGTAATTAATAGCACCAACCAACATAATTCAGGATTGGAGAATCTATGACCCACAGTAAAAGCCTCTTTGAGATGCCTAGGTTAAGAGAAGATACAATTATCTGTAACACGAATTTAAAAGGGGCAATTAGAATGAGCTGCTTTTGACACAGACAATTATTTCTGAGATTAAAATCTCAAAGCATTTTGGAATGACATATTAAGAAAATGTTCGTTTAATTAAAGAATAATCAGAAGATTCAGATATTTATATCAGTTTCATTCACTTTGTAACTAGGGTTGGGAATAAAGGACAAAATTTTAAACTGGACATTCAGACGTCACTGCTAACCACAGACTTACATTCTTTTGCTATTTATACCATTTGTTTACTTTTTGCATTTCCTTAGCTTGGACAAGGGACTTTCTGCTTCTAGTCAATTTCACTCTTATTTTTGGCACATAAATAAATTTTCCAGTACTTCTGGAAAATGTTACATCTAACAATTTTTTGCAAAGAGATGATGGAAACATTCCTATTGGGATTTAATAATTTGGAGAATGATAGTTGTCACTATTTTCCCAAGAGATACTCACAGTAACCAAAAACATGTCTCCCAATCATCTCTACGAGGTTGACAGCAGTAATAAAGAATATCTCCTCTCCTTTATCTTATCAGCACTACCATCTGATACTACTAATCCATTCTTTAAAACAAAGTGCCTCCAAGGTTAGCATGGCAACAGCTCATACATACTCTAGTCTCTTTTGAGTTTTCTGAAAGATTGACTGAGAAATTTCTGTCAATATTGTAGCCTGGAGAATTTACCTCTGGTCTCTGGTAAGTCCAATTAACTCTGGTCTCCTGTGAGTTACCAAATTCTTTTACATTTAATCACATCCAATTTTATTTAAAACTAAACTGTAGAGTACCACAAACTTATACGTTTTCTTTTTACAAAAACTCCCAAAAGGTAAGGTGGTGTTTTGCTTATAATAAGTAATAGCTCTTATGAATTAAACATTCTCCATTAAAAGGGAGTCTAGAACTTAATTTCCAGATCAGTACTCATCCAAAACTTTCATTAAGGATGCTTGCAAAAAGAAGTTGCCTTATTCAGTTCCGAGTGCTTTCTGTTATTGTTGTAATTGGTGCTCTCGACTTTATCTACCAACCAGTTGGAAGTAAATTTTTATTACTTTATGGCTCAGTCAAAAGCAAATTTTCACACCAGTGTAGCCAAACTAAAAATGAATAGGAAATTTTAAATACAGCTTAAGGTGGAAGGAAAGCCCATTTTCTCTCAGCAACTCTCAGTTTGGCCCTGACTATTCCATTTGTTAAGACAGATATCATTTGCTTCAATCTGTAGAAAACACTCCTATTATAAAATACTCAGAACCCCCTCAAAACAGAGTACTGAGAAACTGCTTTCCACCCATATTTTTGAGAAATACTGTGTATCTCAAAAGTGGTTTTCTATCACAGTAATTTTCAACTGAAGTCAAAATCTTTAGTTTAAACACCACAATTACTACTTATTACAGAAACATTTTGATTAATAAGATTTTCATGTCATTACCACAGAAATAAATGCCTTGACCACTTTGGTGTCTAACAGTTTTCATGCCCTTTTGCAATCAGGGAAGAACTCATCAACTATTGCTAAAATTGTCTAACTTGTGTGAAGAAGGGAAGAGGCTAAATAAAGATTATTACTTACCGTTTGAAAATCCAAACTAATTCTCAACTAACTGTCTTTTAAGTTTACATAAAGAAATTATGAATATTTCCTTATATTCCTACACTCTCAAATCAATCCTAAATTGAAGAGAAATCTATTTTACATAAATATTACATTAAACAATTTTACAAAAACAGAAAATAAATCAATTTCACATGAAAAACATTTTCATGTTATCTTGTAAAAGTTGTATAATTTTGCATTTTAACCTCAGATACATTTTGAGTTAATTTTTATCTAAGATGTGAAATTTAGGTTGAGATTTAAGGCCTGGGGAACAAATCTGTGACATGACACCAAAAGTATGATCCATAAAAGAAAAAATTTTTAAATTGGACTTCATCAAAATTAAAAATATTTGCCTTCCAAAAAGCAATATGTTGGAAGTCATCAAAATTTAAAATGTTTGCTCTCCAAAATAACCTATCAAGAGGATGAAAATACAAGCTACAGACTGGGAGAAAATATTCACAAAACACATATCTGACAAATGACTCATATCTGTATTACACAAAGAACTCTCAAAATTCAACATTAAAATACCAATTCAGTCAGAGAATGGGCAAAACAAATAAACAGATGTTTCACCAAAAAGAATATATGGGTAGTAAATGAAAGGAGGAAGGCCATGAAAAGATGTTCATCACTAGCCTTTAAAAAAATGCGAATGAAAACCACAATGAGTTATCATGGGATATTTATCAGAATGGGTAAAATCTAAAAAGTTACAACACACAATGCTGGTGAGGATGTAGAGAAAACTGCATCTCTCAATCATTGCTGATGGAAATGTAAAATAATACAGTCATTTTAGAAAATAATTTGGTGGTTTCTTAAAAAACAAACCATATAGCAATGGTATCTCTATGCATTTTTCTCAGAGAAATGAAAACTTGTATGCCCCCCTAAAAAATCTGAACATGGTTGTTCATATCAGCTTCATATGTAATAGCAAAAAACTGGAAAAAATGAGAATGTCCTTCAGTAAGTCAATGGTTAAACAAACTGTGGCACATCCATACCATGCGATACCAACAATAAAATGAAGTGAGCTGTTGACACACTTGTATGGATCTTAGGGCATTACACTGAGTGAAAAATAAAGCTAATTTAGAAAAGTCACATACACATAAAGATGGAAATAATAGACACTGAGACTTCAAATGTGTGGAGGGTGAAATAGGGATATGGGCTTAAAGATTACCTACAATGTTCACTGTTTGGGTAATGGGTACATTAGAAGTCTACTCCCCAGCAATATGCAATATGCAATATATCCATGTTACAAACAAGCACATATATACCTTATATCTATTTTTTAACTCACATACTGAATTTTTCTACTAATATAATATTCTCAAAATGAAAACATGATAGAGAAGAAACAAATACCACAAGAGATCTTTGTGGTGATGAAATAGTTCTGTATCTTGATTGACAGAGTTATTATACAAAGCTGGCTACATATGTGTTGAAAAGACATAGAAATATACATGCATATTGCACTGAGGCCAAATTCCTGGATTTTATATTGAACTTATAAGTCTGTAAGATGTAACCATTAAGGGAAACTGGATTAAGAATGTATGGAATCTATCTGTACTATCTTTTCAATTTCAAAACTAATTCATAATTATTTTAAAATGAAAAAATATTTTTAAAAGTTTTATCATAAAGTCACTTTGCTGTACCAGCCTCTTAAATATATGAATTATTTTTTTAGGTTGAAAGTAATCTCATCAAAGCTATTTGTTGGATTTTTTATGTTATACGTGGCAAGCTTTATTCTAAAGATGAAATTTTAAATGGATTTTGCAAAACTAAGTGTAATACTCGACCTCTTTTGCTTATGTCTGCCTGTGTCCATTTCCATTTCTTCTAACAATAGGAAGCTATATTTGGGGAGAGAAGTTATGCTCTGTTTTCTCCCCACACTAAACATAAGCCGGATAGGGCCTTGCTTCCCATCTGCCGGGATTAATGCTTAGAACTAGGCTGGCCAATAAAAGAACTTTATTCCCTTAACCAGAATGAATGATTTAGGGATGGAAACTGTGATTTACACTGGTCAATCTCAATTCTGAGATTAATTCATGGACCATGAAAGAAAGAGTACTCTTATTTTTATTTATTTTTTATCATTGATCATTTATTTGTAGATTTGGAGCTTCTGGTCACTTGGAGAGGTTTTGCCTGAGACTTAAACTGTTATCATTTCTGAGTAAAAAAATCCATCTATTTGTTTCTTTATGTTTTATTTAATTAGTCTGGGTTGGGTCTCCATCATCTACATCTCAGGGCCCTGATAAATATAACAATATATAAAAATAGATATAAATATATTCTATTTCACTTTTCATAATATTTTCACTTGAAAAACTAAATAATAATAGATGTCTATGATCCTTATATACATGAATAGAGAAAATGGATATGGTAAACTTAAATATACAAAATTACTACTATTGTGCTATTTTTGAGCAACAAAAATTATAATCTCATATATTTCTAATAAATAGTTCAACTTGATTAGTAGTCACTATATATTTAGTTATCTAGTTAATTATTACTTATAGATTTATTTATTTATACATGCCTTTTCCTGTAAAAATTCGGCATCACCATTTTCCTGAATATTCTGATGACAATTATCTTTCTACAGAAAAACATTTGAAATATCTTTTGTTGGCTACCGGGTTTAAAACAGGTCATATTTCAGAAATCTTACTATCCATTCTTCCCATATAAATAAATATAAAATTGAGGGCTTGATTCAGAATATTATTTGTCACATAATATCACAGTGATAAAAGTTCTTTATTTAAATGAATTGTGGAGGCCAATCTTTAAGTTCTCTATTATCATGTTTTGAGTTTGTTTACTCCCATTCTAATAACACAGTATTTTAATCAATAATTTTGCTGTCATTTGACAACTTTGGGGGAAAAAAAATAGGTAACAGTATAATTTTAGGAGGCTATTTTTCATTTTGCATATGAAAATGTTAGCTTCAAATGAAGATAAAACTATAAAATATTGGCACTATATTTACTGTACTTCTTTTCATTTGCATCCTAAATGTAGGCATTTACTTCAAAAATGAAAATTTACCTATTTGTTTTTAATAATTCCTTTCTTTCTTTCAATGTCATGACCCTCTGTCTCTTTCTGTCTCCAAATATGGAGTATCTCAAAATCCAATTGCATGTCTTGCAACTTCCTTAAATTTCTAGAAAGTCATTTCCCCCTGGGAAAAACAGGAAGGAAGAATTTTTAAAAAAGGAAAATGCGCTCTTGAATAGCAGATCTTTTCTATGGTTTGGACTCATATCCCCATGACAACTTAATTACCACAGAAAAACAGTAAGAACTTTTATTTCCCTATCATAGCATGTATAAAAGTCTTTTAATTGTGTTTAACACAATTTATTATCCAAACTGAAATCCAAAACTAGAATTAATCGAAAGAAAATTACACTGGACATTATGTATTTTAAACTTTTCATTTTACTAGTGCAAAAAAAGAAGAAACAGGCAGAATGATCTTATTTTATTGAGGTGAATTCCATGTAACATAAAATGAATCATTTTAAAACATACAATTGAGTTGCATTTAATACATTCATAAAGTTAGGCAACTCTATCAAGTTCCAAAACATTTTCATTGTCCCAAAAGGAAACCCTGCACCCATTGAGCAATCACTCCCCCACCTCCCATTTCTTCCTATTTCCGTTTCTGGCAAATGCAAATCTGCTTTCTGTCTGTATGAATTTAACCAGTTTGAATATTTCAGATAAACAGAAATATTCAACATGTAACCTGTTGAGTTTGTCTTCCTTTGCTTAGCATAATGCTTTCAAGGATCATCCATGTTGTAGCATGTATCAGCACTTCATTGTTTTGTATGGCTGAATAATACCCTAATGTATGTATATATCATATTTTGTTTATCCATTTCTCTAGTGACACATGTGGGTTGTTTCTACCATTTAATCATTATGAAAGTGTTTCTATGAACAATCATGTGCAAGTATTTGCTTGCGTATCTGTGTTGTCAACTCTTTAGGGTATATACCTAGAAGAATTGTTAGGTCATATAATAATTCTATCTTTTACATTTTGAGGAGCTGCCAAGCTATTTAAATGCCTTTTATTTCTTTCTCTTACATAATTGCTCTTGCTAGGACTTAAAGTATGCTGAATGGAAGTGGTAAAACTCGGTATTCTTGTCTTGTTCCAATTCTCAAGGGGACTTCTTCCAACTTTTGCCCATTCAAAATGATATTGGCTGTCATTTGTCAAATATAGCTCTTGTTGTTTGAAGTATTTTTCTTCAATGCCTAATTTGCACAGGATTTTTAACGTGAAAGGATGTTGAAATTTATTGAAAGCTATTTCTGCATCTATTGAGATAATCACGTGGTCTTCCTTTTTAATTCTATTACTGTGGTGAATCGCATTTCTTGATTTGTGTATATTGAACCAGCCTTGCATCCCAGGAATAAAGCCTGCTTGATTGTGGTGAATTAACTTTTTGATGTGCTCCTGGATTCATTTTTCTAGTATTTTATCGAGGAGTTTTACATCTATGTTCATCAAGGATATGGATGGACCTAGAGCTTCTTTTTTCATTATGTCTCTGCCAGGTTTTGACATCAGAATGATTCTGGCTTCATAGAATGAGTTAGAGAGGAGTCCTTCCTTCCTGATTTTTGGAATAATTTTAGCAGGATTGGTACTAGCTCTTCCTTGTACATATGGTAGAATTTGACTGTGAATCCAACTGATCCAGAGCATTTTTGGATTGGTAGTTTCTTTCATTACTGACTCAATTTTTGAATGCATTATTGGTCTGTTCAGGATTTCAATTTTTTCCTGGTTAAATCTTGATAGGCTTTGTTTTTTTAGGAATTTATCCATCTCTTCCAGCTTTTCTACTTTGTAGCGTAAAAGTGTCTATAGTAGTTTCTTGGAATTTTTTGTATTTCTGTGGGGTCAATTATAATGTTACATTGGTTTTGCTGATTGTATTTGTATTAGTTCATTGTCATGCTGTTGATAAAGACATATCCAAGACTGGGTAATTTATACAAAAAAAAAAAGTATTTAATGGATTTACAGTTCTGCATGGCAGAAGGCAAGGAGGAGCAAGTAACATCTTAAGTGGATGATGGCAGGTAAAAAGAGAGCTTGTGCAGGGAAACTCCACCTTATAAAGCCATCACATCTCATGAGACTTATTCCCTATCATGAGAACAGCATGGGAAAGGCCTGCTCTCATGATTTAATTACCTCCCACCAGGTACCTCCCACAACACATGGGAATTCAAGATGAGATTTGGGTGAGGACCCAGCCAGACCATATCATTCGGACCCTACCCCCACCCCCCTGCAAAATCTCGTGTCCTCACATTTCAAAACCAATCATGCCTTCCCAACAGTCCCCCAAAGTCTTAACTCATTTCAGCATTAACTCAAAAGTCCACAGTCCAAAGTCTCATCAGAGACAAGGCAGGTCTCTTCCACCTATGTGCCTGTAAAATCAAAAGTAGGTTAGTTAATTCCTAGATACAGTGGGGGCACAAGTATTGGGTAAAAACAGTCATTTCAAAAGGGAAAAATTGGCAAAAACAAGGGGCTGCAGGCCCCATGCAAGTCTGAAATCCATCAGGGCAGTCAAAGCTTAAACCCCAAAATCATCTCCTTCAACTCCGTGTCTCACATCCAGGTCATGTTGATGCAAGAGGTGGGTTCCCAAGGTCTTGGAAACTCTACCGCTGTGACTCTGCAGGGCACAGCCTCCTTCCTGGCTGCTTTCGTGGGCTGGCATTGAGTCCCTGTGGCTTTTCCAGGTGAATGGTGTAAACTGTCAGTAGGTCTACCATTCTCATGTCTGGAAAATGGTGGCCCTCTTCTCAAAGCTCCGCTAAGCAGTGCCCCAGTAGGGACTTTGTGTGGTAACTCCAACCCCACATTTCCCTTCTACACTTCCCTACTAGAGGTTCTCCTGAGTGCTCCACCCCTGAAGCAAACTTCTGCCTGGGCATCCAGGCATTTTCATACATCCTCTGCAATCTAGGAGGAGGAGGTTCCCAAACCCCAATTCTTGACTTATGTGCACCTGCAAGCTCCATACCACATGGAAGCTCCAAAGGCTTAAGGTTTGCTCCCTCAAAATCCATGGCCTGAGCTCGATGTTGGCCCCTTTCAGCCATGGCTGGAGTGGCTGGAATGGAAGGCACCAAGCCCCTAGATTGTACACAGCACAGGGACCCTGGGCCTGTGATGGGAGGCACTGCCATGAAGACCTTTGACATGTTCTGGAGACATTTTCCCCATTGTCTTGGTGATTACCATTCGGCTTCTTGTTACATATGCAAATTTATGCAGCCAGCTAGAATTTTTCCTCAGGAAATGATATTTTCTATCACATTGTCAGGCTTTAAATTTTTTGAAGTTTCATGCCCTGCTTCCCTTATAAAACTGAATGCCCAAGTTACCTCTTGAATGCTTTGCTGCTTAGAAATGTCTTCCACCAGACACCCTAAATCATCTTCCTCAAATTCAAACTTCCATAAATCTCTAGGGCAGGGAAAAAATGCTGCCAGTCTCTTTGCTAAAACATAACAAAAGTCACCTTTGCTGTAGCTTCCAACAAGTTCCTCATCTCCTCTGAGACTACCTCAAACTAGCATTTTGGTCAAAGCCATTCAACAAGTCTCTTGGGAGTTCCAAACCTTCCCACATTTTCCTGGCTTCTTCTGAGCCCTCCAAACTGTTCCAACTTCTGCCTGTTACCCTGTTCCAAAATCACTTCCACATTTTTGGGTATCTTTTTAGCAGCACCCACTCTACTGGTACCAATTTATTGTATTAGTCCCTTTTCACACTGCCAATAAAGATGTGCCTGAGACTGGGTAATTTATAAGGAAAAGGGATTTAATGGACTTACAGTTCCACACACCTGGGGAGGCCTCACAAACATGGCAGAAGGCAAGGAGGAGCAAGTAACATCTTATGTGGATGGTGGCAGGCAAAAAGAGAGCTTGTGCAGGGAAGCTCTGCCTTATAAAGCCATCAGATCTCATTAGACTGATTCACTATCATGAGAACAGAGTGGGAAACACCTGCCTCCATGATTCAATTACCGCCCACCAGGTGCCTCCCACAACGCATGGGAATTCAAAATGAGATTTGGGTGGAGACACAGCCAGACAATATCAGTATTTAATTGGATTTTTCTCTTTTTTCTTTATTAATCTGGCTAGTGGTCTATCAATCTTATGTAATCTTTAGACAAAACAGCTTTTGCATTTTTGCATTCTTGATCTCTGGGTAGATTTTTGCTTCTCAATTTCTTTTAGTTCAGCTCATATTTTGGTCATTTCTTTTCTTCTGTTAGTTTTGGAGTTGTTCTTATATTTCTAGTTCTTCTAGGTGTGACATTAGGTTGTTAATTTGAAATCTTTCTAATGTCTTGCTATAGACATTTAGTGTGGAAACTTTCCTCTTAACACTGTTTCAGCTGTGTTCCAGAGATTTTGGTATGTTGTGTCTGTTTTCATTAGTTTCAAATAATTTTTTTATTTCTGTGCTAAATTTGTTCTTTACCCAAAAGCCATTCAGGAGCAGGTTAACTTCCATATAATTTTATGGTTTTGATAGATCTTCTTGGTGTTCATTTCTTTTTTTTATTAAACTGTGGGCTGAGAGTGTGGTTGATACAATTCTGCCATTTTTGAAATTGTTCAGACTTGCTTTATGGTTGAGCATGTGGTTGATCTTAGATTATGTGCCATGTGCAGACTAGAATAATGTATATTCTTTTGGTGTTGGGTGAACTGTTCTGTAGATATCTATTAGGGCCAATTAGTCAAGTGTTGAAGTTAAGTCCTGAATATCTTTGTTAGTTATCTTTCTTGATGATCTTTCAACTTCCATCAGTGGGATGTTGAAGTCCCCCACTATTATTGCTTGATTATCTAAATTGCTTCATAGATCTCTAAGAACTTGTTTTATGAATATAGGTGCTCCAATGTTGGGTGCATATATATTTAAGGTATAAGTCTTTTGTTAGATTGGATCTTTTACATTATGTAATAATGCCCTTCTTTGCCCTATTCAATCATGATGAGTTAGAGTCTGTTTTATTTTATATAAGAATAGCCACCTCTCTTCTCTTTTGCTTTCTGTTTGCCTGATAGATCTTTCCTCTATCCCTTTACTTTGAACCTGTGTTATTATTTGTGAGAAAGGTCTCTTGAAGACAGCAGAAATTAGATATTGCTTCTTTATCCAACTTGCTTCTCAACAACTTTTAAGTATGGCATGTAGCCCATTTATATTCAAGGTCAGTATTGATATGTGAGGATTTAATCCTGTTATGCTGTTACCTTGTTGTTATATAGATTTGATTGTATAGCTGTTTTATAATGTTGATAGACTATGTAATTAAGTGTGTTTTTGTGGTGGCAACTATTATTCTTTCATTTCCATGTTTAGCACTTCCTTTAGGACCTCTTGAAAAGCACCTCTAATGGTAGTAAATTACCTTAGCATTTGCTTGTGTGACAAGAATTTTGTTTCTCCTTCACTTAGGGATCTTAGTTTCATGGGATATGAAATTCTTGGTTGGAATTTCTTTTCCTAAAGGATGTCAAAATTAGGCCCCAATTTCTTCTGGCTTGTAAGTGTTCCTCTCAAAGGTCTATTGTCAGTTCAATGGATTTCCCCTTATAAGTAACCTGCCTCTTCTCTCTAGCTGCCTTTAAGATTTTTTCTTTCATGTTGATCTTGCAGATTCTGATGACCATGTGTCTTGGGGATAGTCATCTTGTATACAATCTCACAAGGTTTCTCTGAATTTCTTGACTTTGAACGTTGCCCTCTATAGTGATATTGGGAAAATTTTCATGGGGACCGTATCCATATATAAGATTTTCAAATTGGTGTTCTTTCCCCTACTCTTTCAGAAATGCCAATGATATGTAGATTTGGTCTCTTTGTGTAATCCTGTATTTCTCAAAGATTTTGTTAATTTTTTAAAAATACTTTTTTCTTTATTTTTGTCTGCTGTGTTACTTTGAAGGAGTTGTCTTTAAGTTCTGAGAGTCTTTCCTCAGCTTGATCTATTCTTTTATTAATGCTTCAAATTGTATTTTGACATTCCTGTAGTGATTTTTTATTTCCAGAAGTTCTGTTTGGTTTCTTTTTAAAATGCTTCAAATCTTGGATCACTTTACTGTTTTCCTTGGATTGGATTTCAACCTTCTATTGTATTTTGGTGCACTTTCTGGCCACCCAGATTCTGAATTCTAATTTTGACATTTCATCCATTTCTATTTGGTTAAGAAACATTGCTGGGACCTAGCACATACCGGCTCATGCCGGTAATCCCAGCACTTTGGGAGGCTGAGGTGGGTGGATCACCTGAGGTCAGGCGTTTGAGACTAGCCTGACTAACACAGTGAACCCCCGTCTCCAAAAATACAAAAAAACAAAAATTTGCCAGGTGTGGTGGCATGCTCCTATAATCCCAGCTATTCAAGAGGCTGAAGCAGAAGAATCACTTGAACCCAGGAGGTGGAGGTTGTGATAAGCCGAGATCTCACCATTGCACTTCAGCCTGTGTAACAAGAGTGAGACTCCATCTCAAAAAAAAAAAAAAAAGGAAAAAGGAAAGAAGAAACATTGCTGGGAAGCTAGAGCAATCATTTAGAGATAAGAAGACACTGTGGCTTTTTAAGTTGCCAGAATTCTTGAGTTGCTCCTTTCTCATCTGTGAGAACTGATGTTACTTTATCCTTTAAAGTTGCTATTTTTCAGATGGGGCATTTTGTTTTTGTGTTCCTTATTGTACTTAAGGGTTTGACTATAGTACAAGTTGGGTATAGTTAAATGACTTCATTTCAGAGCACCAAAGCTCAACTCCTCTCTCCTGGAATGCATGCTGTAACCCTGGGTGGCTGGAACTGGACCTGTGACTTTGTCTTCTGGTCTCTTGAGGTCAAGTCCCAGTTGGGCTGGAGGGGCCAATATGCTTCCAGACTATTGGCAACCGTAGTCCATCTGGAGTGGCAGGGGTGGTGGTGGGGAAGCTCTCCAGTGGGGGATGTAGGGATGGCAGAGGCAGGAAGCACACTGGTGGTTGAGGGATGGTGGGGGGACGTGGGGAAACACACCCTGACGGGAGGCTATCAGAAAAAGTGCTCCAGTGAGGACAGCAGGGACACTGCAGGCAGGACATAGTCCACCAGGGACACATAGAGAGCTTTCTATTTTACAAAGTAATTTTCAGCACAATGATTTGTTTGATCCTGCTGCTACCCTTTGAATAGGCAGGACACATGCCTTTTCATCATTTTACACATAAGAAAGCTGAATCTTTTCAAAGTTAAACTATATTTCAATGTCACTTGGTACAAAGTAGCAGATCAGTACTCAAAACTCAGACCTTGGACTCTGGGTCAATGTCCCTTTTCTTCCTTGCCTTAACTCTGACAAGACAGTGTGATTCTGGAGCAGATTCATAAAAGTGGTTTTCCTAAAAGTTGTTTTAACTCATTACTGAATATCACATTTAAAAAGTGACAAAAAAAAAGCCATAAAGTGCTGCTTCTCCCAAAATGAGTGTGCAGCACATATTTATAAGCTTTTAGTACAATAATTTTATAACCAAACAGCTGCTGAAACAGTAAATTTTTATGACCAGTGTCTCAGTTTGTGTTTTCCTCCTAAATATGATAAAATAAAGTTTTTGTGATACAATTTATCTGGTTCAGACACATTTAATAGAAGCATCAGCAGATGAGCAACAAAAGGAGAATTCGTGAAATAAAATCACACTGGCAGTAGAGTTAAATAAAAACACGTGTTGGTTGTCTGTTATTTTCACTCATATGTATGGTGACACTCTAGACAAGCTTCCTGAGATTCTTTAAAGAGATTGCAGCTAGGACTTTTTTAAAAGCTACGTAGAATACACATCTTCCTTAGCTCTGCATGATGTTAACACATTAATTGAGCACCTTTCATGTAAGTGGCCCTGTGCTAGGTATTATGAAAAGATAACAATATGAATAAGACTTAGTCTCTACCTCTAGCTTATAATCAAAGAAGGGTGACGTACATATATGCAGCCTTATAGATTATGAAGAAATATATCAAGGCAAGGTAATGAGCTGCCCTATAAGGTAATGAATTTCCTCTCCCTGGAGGTGTTCAAGTGCAGGCTGGCCTTCCACTCAATGGCATTGTTAAAACAGGGATTGATATGAGACTACAGAGTGGCAGTGAATCATTTCTAAGAGCACTTCCAATTTTAATATAAGCTCTAAAATAATATAGTTCACAGTTAAAGCTATAAAATAAACCCCTTCTTAAAACATTCTCTTACTGTTGTGTTAGTATTTTTGTTCCTGTTTATGATTTTCTTTATTCATTATTCATATGTGCTTCTGAAACACTTTTATTACTTCTTGAATGAAACATTTTCTGCAAGAGAAAAAGCTTGGCATGTCTTTTGTAATGGTAGTTTCATGCAAGATACATCATGTAGTTATTCCTAGTGAGTTTCTTTTGGTTTTTCATTAAACAACTCTCTAACATCTGATAAAACAGATTTCACCACCAGAATGCCCTGCAGTTAATGTTTATCACATTATTGTTATAATACTGGATCAAAGTATTATATAAAAACTGAAATATGGTGTAATTAGTAGCTGAAAGCCTAACACATGTAAAATAAATTTTAGGGAAATTAAAAATGTTATTTGGCAGTGATCAGTACCATATACAGCATATTAAATTAAATAAAATCCCAATATGATAACAATGTGTTTTTGAAAAGGTGAAGAAGTTAATTGTGTTATAAAAGGAATTTCCAAAAGAACGCATCATCTATTTTACACCAAAACCTCAGTTTACTATGGCAAGAGGCCATATTACAGAACTTTGTAGATTAGCAGTTAATTGACAAAACATTCAGAAATAGTTTTCCTTAACTGCTGATTGTTGGAGCAGTATATATTATTACAGTTAGCACTCTTTGTTGAATTTAATAAATTAAAGTGATCTTTGTTGGAAACCAAAGTTTTTATTACACATTTTTAATAAACATGAAATTTGCTAAAAGATTTTTAATGTTAAGTTTATTATGGTTGACATAAAACTGCTTGGCCATTTGGAGAAAATGAATTTTTTTAAATATTTTTTATGTTAAAAAATGAGAATTACCAATTATTATTCATCCTAACAATATACATTCCTCAAATTAAGAATTTAATGTATCTTGATTGTCAACTATGCTAACACATTGAAACTTTTATTAGTGTATACAAGTGAATTAAAATTTTTTCTACATGTCCATAGGTTTTCTTTCTACTGAAATGTTATATTTTTCAACTTGTCCAGCAGAATTCTGAAGGACTAGAAAAGCCCAGTAAAGACTGACCTATTTCACATAACGACTACATCTATAAATGATTGCTCTCATATATAACCTCCTCGAAGAATGCATCATCTCTTTGCTAAAAAAAAATACAAAAGTGATTGTTAAAATTTAAAAATATTAAAATACAAGTGAAAACATTGCCAAATATTCATTAAGAAAGGGTGATGTCCTAGTCTGCTCAATCTGCTGTAACAAAAATTACCAAATGTATTAGACAACAAAAAATTGATTTTCTTAGAGCTCTGATGGCTGATAAGCTCAAAGTCAAGGTTCTGGCCAACTCAACTCAGTTCTTAGTGAGGGCTCCCTTCTAGGCTTGTAAACAACCCTTTTGGCTGTGTCCTTACATGGTAAAGAGAAAGAGTAAGCTCTCCGGTGTTTCTTCTTATATGGGCACTAGTCCCTTACATTAAGTTATCACGAGTTTTGCTGTGATGTATATAGGAACAGTGAAAGATTGGGGATGAGTGCCAGGAAAATTAGTTGGGGTCAATATAAATTGCATTGGCTAAATAAAAACTTTTCAGCCCTGCTCTTATGGACTGAATGTTAGTGTTCTTCCAAAATTCATATGTTGAAACTCTAACCTCCAACGTGATGGCATTTAAGATGGGACCTTTGGGAGATAATTGGGATTAGGTGAAGCTCTATTTAATGTAATCTGCTCAGACTAAGTCTGTTCCTGATACTGGGTAATAGGAATACTTGGTATTTACAATTGTCTGCAGATAAGGGAAAGACTAATACGAGATAGGAACAAAACTCAAAACAGTTCTTATATTTAAATTTTAATACATATAACTATTTTAAAAGGCAAAGAATGATTAATTCAAAGAAATAAAAAATAAGCAAATCAAATAAGCAGTAGACCAAAATGAGAAAGGATGATGCCAAAAATCAAGTTATTATTATGGTTCTATTCTTCAATATCAGCATATAATCTTTTGGTTGCTATCAAAGAAAATGCAAGTCAAGATAACACAAACTATAAAGGAATTATATTGGCCCACGTAAGTAAAATGTTCTGAACTTCTTTATCTGCATTCAGAGAAAGCTTGCTTTGGCAGTTCACATTTCTGACCAAAACCCTCTCCTTTCTCAGTTCTTCCTCCTTGATGTTCACTCCATAGCAACTTTCTGCCCTTGTGGTCCTACATCGTCTCACAATGTCTCCCAATCTTCTATTCTTTCTCATTCACGTCACCTAGATAAGAGTAAATGCCTCTACTATGGTTGTTAGAATTGTGAAAAAGCATCTTTTCCAGAAATTTCAGAAAATGTTACCCCTCAGTTCCTTGCTCACATTTAGAATATAGGCCCTGAATCAATCACTCTAGACAGAGGAAGAGATGTGGTAGATTATCTTTAGCCAATGAGGCTTACTTTCATGGCTGAGGAGGCATCCAGTTTCCTCTGAAATATATGGGCTGCATGGGGAAATGGCAAAACCCCAATAAAAAGAAGAATATACTTTCATTACGAGGAAAGGGGAATGGATGCTGACTGCCCAAAAGAAAACATATATAAAACTATGTCAAACATTTCTACCTTCCCACTAATCATCTCTTTGTCTTTTAGATAATTAATAGAAAAATCATTTGTGTCAAAATTAGAGTCTACAAAGCTACTAAGCCAATTCTCAGTCCTTTCATGAAAAGCCCCATCATCAAATACGTTTATTACAGGAAGCTGCCTTCTCCTTTCTCCTGCCAATTTAGAGTTCCAACATTCATGGAAAATGACCCAAGAAGTCACTGAATACAGTCCTTTTGATAATGTACTCTACTGTTTAATTCTTAAAAGTAATCTTAAATGGCTTTCTATCCAGTAGCAGTATGAGACAATCATGCATACAGCCCCACCACTAATTAAATTATATTCCACAATTCTCTTACCTTTCTGAAGCAAACCTCAAAAACATGAGAAACAAACAATTCCTCAGTTTTGGCGTTCTCTGTTTTTCTAATTGGGCTCCTGAACTAATTAGTATGAGTCCAAATAGAAGTCAGTGGGTAAGTAAAATATGTGAATAGATGAACAGGTATAAATTATTAACCTGGCATTAGCATATTTGTGACTTCAGGTTCTCTATGCAAAATCATACATAATAAGGCTTCCCTAATAGAGAAGAGGTCATTGCAAAGTTAGGGCTGTGCTGGATATTTGCCATTTGTACCTCCAGATTCACTGCCTGCATTTCTGCACCCTGGCCTGTGTTCCAGTACCTAATCTGTATAGACTGAATCTATTTCTTCGCTCTTCTGATTCCTGGTTGGGTTTGGCCATTAAAAGATACCAGCAGGAAATAAGTAGGAAGGTAGAGAGTAATGTCATAGAAATTCTTTCCCCAGCTCTCTCTCCTCTAATAATTCACCATGGGTCGGCTGTGTCCCTCTATACCATTCCACTGCTCTTATTAAGAGGCCTTCCTCATAGAGCTCTTCTGGTTCCAGTAACTCTTCCTGTCTCTAGTTATTTCAAAGCTAGGATTAGGGGCTCCCTATTCTGACTAGCCCAAGGGTTGGAATGTTGGATTCCTTAGGTCATGAACACACTTCATAGTCCACTAACTAAATCCCTTCAACCCACCTGGTAGAATGTGCCATCCATCTCCTGTCAAGACCATGAATGACACCAAAGGTCAATTAAGATATGGGAACAATATGGGAAACAATGACTTGTACTTAGCAAAAGTGGGACTGGCCTAACTAAACTAGAGAGGAAATATTAAGGAAAGTGAAAAATAAAGTGGAATCAGCAGGAGAAGATCAGTTAATAAAGCCCCTAAATCCAGAGGATTTGAGAGTTTGGTTAATAAGAAAAAATAAATTAGAAAAGTTTTATAAGTATAATCAGAGTATGTTGAAAGTACAATTTAATTATATTACTTTTGTTTTTTGTTTGTTTGGCTTTTTTGAGACAGTGTTTTGCTCTCCTTGCCCAGGCTGGAGTGTAGTTGTGCCATCTCGGCTCACTGCAACCTCCTGGGTTCAAGCGATTCTCCTGCCTTCGCCTCCCAAGTAGCCGGGGTTACAGGCATGCACCACCACTCCCAGCAAATTCTGTATTTTTAGTAGAGGTGGAGTTTCACCATATTGCTCAGGCTGGTCTTGAACTCCTGACCTCAAGTTGTCTGACCACCTCGACATCCCAAAGTGCTGGGATTACAGGTGTGAGTCAGCATGCCTAGCCTATTCCTTTTGTTTTTTACAGTAGAGTGGTGATGAAAAGAAGGAATGGTTGAAAGCACATTTAGAGAATCCTAAAGACATCTGGGCAAAAACTGATACAAACCTGAGCCATGAGGTTGACAAAAAAAAAAAAAAAAAGAATCACAAGGGACCCATGGAATCTCTTAATTATGGAGAATAAGAAAGAAGAGGGGGTGAGATTTATAAGATAATCATATAATTTATCCAAAGCAGAACACCTTTGAAAGTGATAAAAAAAAATTCCATTAATATTTAAGGTAAGAAAATAGGTATACTTCAGGATGGTTTCCATCAAACAGAGATGTATAGCCAGATTAGGAATAAACTATTTTTAGATTATAAAGCTGAATTCTTTAGAAATAGATTTCATTTTTGTGCAAACAAGAAATTGAGCAATCAAGTTAAGTATGTGGGAGTAGAGGAGACTGATAAAAGGGCCATTTTTTGGACCTAAGATTGGAAATTCTCAGCTCAAATAGCATTTGATACTACATGGCCAAACTAATGGTTAGTTGAGAACATGAGATAACAAATATAAATTGAAATCTTGTTAACGTAAACAATGAATCTGCTCTACCAAGGAGATAATTTCTTTGGTAGAAATACTCTCCCTAACTATTTATGTCTGTGAATTATTTTCTCCACTGCAATCTAAGATTCTTCAGGGCATTGCCAGCTTCTGATTCACTTTTGTAAACCACTAGGTTTAGCATAATGCTGCATATGGAAAAGATGCTAATAACTATTTGTTGCGTTAAAGATTTTTTTTCACTTAGGACACCTAAATAGAGCATCTGTTACTGTGTCTCTATCCTGCCATGGCTTTGCCAGTCCTCATCCTTCACCTAAACAAAGCCTCCTCTATTCAATACGGTTTGCCACATAGAAATAAAGAAGAGTCTAATAATTATTGTCAGCCAGGGACTGAGCTATAGTAAGATTCCTGTGTTGCTTGAAAGTGAGCTGGAGGCCGGGTGCAATGGCTCACACGTGTAATTCTGGCACTTTGGGAGAGCCCAGGAGATGGAGACTAGCCTAGACAACATGGCAAGGGCCTCATCTCTACAAAAAAAAATTTCTTTTGGTTAGCCAGGTATGGTGGTATGCACCTTTAGTCCCAGCTGCAAGGGAGGAAACTGAGGTAGAAGGATTGTTTAAGTCCAAGAGATCAAGCCTGTAGTGAGTTCTGATTGTGACACTGCATTCCAGGTTGGGTGACAGAGAAAGACCCTGTCTGAAAGAAAGAAACAAAGAAACAAAGAGAGAGAAAGACAAAATATAAATTAAATTCACTGTGTCACACATAAAAGTCTATGTCTTTACTGAGTAATGGAGTAGACAATGGTTTTGTTATGACACTGGCCAAGTAGTGTTATATATTTAAATGCTACATATTATTTTAAACTATTTATTTTTGAGGAGGGATTTTTGAGATGTTGGAAAATATTCTTTTTTTAAAAAATTTTAATAAGATAGATGGGCTGGGTGTGGTGGCTCAGGCCTATAATCCCAGCACTTTGGGAGGCCAAGGCAGGAGGATCACCTGAGGACAGGAGTTCAACAGCAGCCTAGACAACATGGTGAAACCTTGTCTCTACAAAAATACAAAAGTTAGCCGGGCATGATGGTGGTGCACACCTGCAATCCCAGCTACTCTGGAGGCTGAGGCGGGCGAATTGCTTGAACCTGGGAGGCAGAGGTTGCAGCAAGCCGTGATCACACAATTCCACTCTAGCCTGGGCAACACAGCAAAGCTCCAACTCAAAAATAAATAGATAAATAAATTAAATAAAATAATAAAAATAAATGAAGGAATTTTTTCTATGTATTAATAACACTTTGATAACCCAGATCAGTGTCTAATCTCTAACGAAGCCAGTGAACACCAGCAGTCTACTTATTCTCATGTTTTTAGCAATTGGTTTTATAGATATAAGTAATGTCTTTCCCATTCATTTTACTTTTTTAAAAGCAGGGGTCATTCCTTTATTTGCCATTAAAACCTACTTCCCTGTTCTGTATCCAACTGGCTCTCCACCCAATAAATATGAAGTGCATCCTGATAGATGATGTTATTCCTTATCTGGCAAAAAAATGTAGCAAGTGTTTGAAATGTTGCTAGGTGAAAAGCATGAGATATGGATTTTGAGGGTCAGGAATTTCCAGAATAAATAAAACATATTCTTCGACCTCACAGAGTTATAAATTGTTATGGTGACTTACCTGTGTGATTGTTTTGCCACGACACTTTATGACAGAAATAGAAATGTCACAAATGCTGTAGAGTCTCTCCATCCCTCTCTTGCACTTTTTCCTTCCTCGTATTTAAGACATCTATTTTCAGAGCATGTCAATATTGAATATTCATTAATTTTCAAAGTCCTGGGTTTTTGCCAGTTTAGATTTAGTTGACGTTCCATTACCCTGTTGAACAGATTTCATGGCTCTCTAATCAAATTAGCTCAGTTCTAAACACAAACATTTTTATAAGACACTTGCCCAAAGCAATTGTGACTTAGCTCCCATCTTATTTTTTAAATAAAAAATTGAACAGCGGGTTCTTAAGTTCAGCACATCACCTGCTGTGCAAAGAGACCAGCGCACACGAGTTGCAGCCAATCTTTCTACAGCATTTCTCACACACACTGTAGATCAGAGAGTTGTTACACCACTAATATTCAAAGCCCCCTGGATTTCAATTATACTTTATTTATTATCTTAGCTGCTCCACCATTTGCAATGCATAGTAATCTTCTACACATTTGCTGCCTCCACCTTAATGGTTTTGAAGTATCTGCTATGATGCATTTTGTCATTTAATATTAGGTTTACTATGCAAAACACAGCTAAATCTTGACAGGCCCCATAAAAACCCATCCTAAATGAACCATTATATTGTATGCTGTCAATGTAGACTAAAAAAAAAATACAGTGCCACTCCACAAAGCTTGCAGAAGCAGCAGAAAATAGTGAGTGGTATTAGTTCCAAAAAGAGCCTACAACTACATATTATGTGCTTGATGGGTTTTATTGTGATTATAAACAACCAATCAGGATATTGGGTGAGTGTAACTGGGAAAATGACAACAATTAAAATTTAATTCAGTTTACAAAGTAGTTTTTGAATTCTTACAGAGGATTACATTTTTAACAAGGTCTGGATTCTGCCCTCCACAAGTTCAGCAAACGGAGAGGGAGAAAAAGAGGTGCCCACTTGACCATAAACAAGGCAAACTGTAACACAGGGTGAAACAGACCCATAAATACCAGACTGTGGCAGACCCAAGTAGTGGTAGTTAATTGCAGACCTCGGGGCTGTTGATAAGTGGTATGCTCATGATTCCTGAGGCCTGTTCATCTTTTCAAGGGTTCCAAAATGCAGGGCTGTGAACCTATTACGCTGGAATCATAGAAAGCAGTAGTTTCTGGGATACTTGGCACTTGACAAGGTGCTGCAGGCACAAAGGTGGTTTGCTATCTAGTCTGTGTCCAAATCTCCATGAGAGTCACAAGTAAACAGTTTCACCTGCCCTGTTCAAGAGCTGCTAACATCCCAGTGAACAGAATGTATTTTAAAAAATGTGCTGGGGGAATCAGATGTTTAGCCGGTCATTGAAGCCAGAACTCTGCTGCTGTGACTTGCCAAATGCTAGAGATCCTGCCACCTTACAGTCATCGTGATGGTATATTCTCTGTGCCTGACAATTCCCAGCTCAATAAAATTCATTCACTGGTCTCCTGTCCCTTAGTAAGCACGTTTGTGCACAAGCTAACAACTAGATCACTGAAGTACAAGGGCCTCATTACTTCTTTGGCTCTGCCCCAACAAGCATCTCATCTCCAGATAATTCAGCATCCTAAACCATATAAAGGAGCTGGTTTAAAGTTATCAATACCAAAAATCATCTTTCTCTATATGACATATATATGATACATATCTTATAATATTTACATATACTGGACTTAAAAGTAACGAGACCATGTATCCTGTTTTCCCTAGAAAACAAAGTTGAGGCTGGGCACAGGAGCTCACGCCTGTAATCCCAGCACATTAGGAGGCCAAGGTGGGCGAATCACTTGAGGTCAGAAGTTCGAGACCAGCCTAGCCAACACAGTGGAACTCCGTCTCTACTAAAAGTACAAAAATTAGCTGGGCATGGTGGCAGGTGCCTGTAAGCTCAGCTACTCAGGTGGCGGAAGCAGGAGAATTGCTTGAACTCAAGAGGTGGACATTGCAGTGAGCCAAGATTGCACCACTACACTCCAGCCTGCACAACAGAGTGAGACTCTGTCTCAATAAAAAAAACAAAAACAAAATTGAACCCATAAAGTGTAACCCATGGAAATCTAATGATAGTCTTTTGTAGATAATGACATAGTCTTTAATGCCATACCTTAAAAAGTGAATTTTGTTTTTTCTGACAAGGTCTGGCTCTATGGCCCAGGCATGATCTCAGCTCACTGCAACCTCCGCCTTCAAGGCTCAACCTCAGCCTCCTGAGTAGCCGGAACCATAGGCACACACTACCATGCACGGCTAGTTTTTTTATTTTTTTGTAGAGATGGGGTTTTATCATGTTGCCAAGGCTGTTCTTGAACTCGTGAGCTCCAGTGATCCGCTTGCCTCGGCCTCCCAAAGTGCTGAGATTACAAGCGTGAGTCATCGCGCCTAGCCAAAAATGTTAATCTTATAGTGAGGTATTTACATATTAACTGTAAAGCTCTATTCAGCAATCTGGTCTGGTGAGTCAGGGACTATAAAATTTACTTTGACCTAAGTGACTTGAGGATTGCAACATTTGCTACAGATTTAACCTACATTCTGGCTTCACGGTATATTCTCTGGTCATTATGCAGTTTTTTACTAATACTTAGCTAATGGCTTTTAATAGGCAGATTCAGAACCAACGATGGTTGGTTGTATCTTCTATTTCTTGTTTATTTGTGACTACATATTGACAGTCTTCCTGGAAAAAGAAACCAGAAATGCTAGATAAAAATAAACATTACTTTTTAAGTAATGGAAAAAAGTAAATAATCTCAATATTTTTTATCAAAAATTAAAGGTTTTTAGGATGCCAAACTGGGAAGCTGCACTGAAGCCACCACAGTCCTGGGATACTTAATTTTCCAATAATCTAGAATTTTGAATGCTAAAAGCAAAGCCAGAGAAGAAAGATAAGACATCGTGGTCCAAACAGACAATGTATTCAATACTGCCTGAATAAAGTTGGAGCATTGAAAGGCCTTCAATGTGTGAAGATGGACTAAGGAAAGTCCATCTTCTGGGAAGAAGTCACAGGAAACATCTGTCTTAGAAAGGACTCTTGGTGGAAAAATAGAAAATGTCTGCTCTAAAAATGTATGACTCAGGCCTGCCTTTATACTGACAGGGATCTGAATTTATAGTTCTTGCAATTAATTAAATCTCAAGTTAAAAAATTAAGTTGGTCCTGTTTTGATAGGCTACAAAATACTCTCTTTAAGGATTCATAAACACTGAGACCACATGCAGCACAAAAAGACAAACCCCAACCAGACATGAACTCACAGTACAGAAAGAACTATGCCAATGTGAGGTGTAGTGAGCAGAAAGAACATATGATTGAATTAGACAACCAAGGAGTTTAGATATTCCAACTACCAAATGTGGATTTTGGAGTAAGCACATTTGATTTTTTCTTTTTTAAAATAAATGAATCTAGAGCATGAATAAGATGAAAGGTATTTTCAAGCAAATCAGAAATGCTTTTGAAAGAATAAAATAGAATCTGGGTATAAGAGCATATAAAATGTATATGCCCATATCTATGTAACCCCCACGTAGTTTTTAAGAAAAAAAAATTTGTAAAACCTTAGAGGATCCTTCTATGAGTCTTAACAATCAAGATCTTTCCCCTTCACCATTGTAATCACTGCCTTGACTTATAAAATAATTATTCCCTTAATTTTACTCACAGTTTTCTTAGTATAATATTTAGCTTTGCTTATAGCTGAATTCTACATACATAGAACTGTACTTTATTCATTTGGTTATTTTCTTATTTAGCTCAAACTTAGTATTTCTGATATTCATATATGTTCACAGTTACAGCTGGAATATACTCACTTTTATTATTATGCAGTAATTCATTTTGTGTGTATACACACACACACACGCTATGATTAACATTTAATTCTAGTATTAATGACTGAAGCAAAATTCCAGTAGAAATATAATCATTGAAAATATTTAATTGAAATTATTATTAAATAATTAAAAGTAATGTTAAACAGAAGATTTGATATATAAAAAGGAAGATTTGATATATATTTGATATATTAAAAACAACTGTTACATTCAAGGATAGATCAACCAAAATTATGTAAAATGCAGCAGAGAGAAACATGATAAACATTAAAAGCCCTAAAGGATGGAATGAAAGGGTATAACATATTGATGTGGGTTGGCGGTGTCCCCACTCAAATCTCTTTGAATTCCCACATGTTGTGGGAGGGACCCAGTGGGAGGTGTTTGAATCATGGGGTGGTTCTTTCCCATGCTGTTCTCATGATAGTTAATAAGTCTCAGAAGATATGATGGTTTTAAAAATGGGAGTTTCCCTGCACAAGCTTTCTTCTCTTGTCTGCCACCATGTGAACCATGCTTTCACCTTGCACCATGATTGTGAGCTCTCCTCTGCCACATGGAACAGTAAGTCCAATAAACCTCTTTCTTTTGTAAATTGCCCAGTCTCAGGTATGTCTTTATCAGCAGTGTGAAAATGGACTAATATAGTAAATTGGTACCAGTAGAGTGGGGTGTTACTGAAAAGATATCTGAAAATGTGGAAGCAACTTTGGAACTGGGTAACAGGCAGAAGTTGGAACAGTTTGGAGGGCTCAGAAGAAGACAGTAAAATATGGGAAATTTTAGAACTTCCTAGAGACTTGTTGAATGGCTTTGATCAAAATATTGATAATGATATGGACAATAAAATCCAGGCTGAGGTGGTCTCAGATGGAGAGGAGGAAATTGTTGGAACTAGAGCAAAGGTGATTCTTGTTGTTTTAGCAAAGAGACTGGTGGCATTTTGCCCCTGCTCTAAAGATTTGTGGAACTTTGAACTTGAGGGAGATGATCTACGATATATGGAAGAAGAAATTTCTAAGCAGCAAAGCATTCAAGAGGTGACTTGGGTGCTGTTAAAGGCATTTGGTTTTAAAAGGGAAACAGGGTATAAAAGTTTGGAAAATTTGCCTCTTGACAATGCCATAGGAAAAAAAAAATCCCATTTTCTGTGAAGAAATTCAAGCCTCAAGCCAGTTGCATAAATTTGCATAAATAACAAGGAGCTGAATGTTAATCACCAAGACAATGAGGAAAATGTCTCTAGGACATGTTAGAGATTTTTGCAGCTAGACAGCCCCTTTCATCACAGACCTGGAAGTTTAGAAAGAAAAAATGGTTTCACGGACCAGGCCCAGGGTAACTTCTGCTGTGTACAGTCTAGGGAATTGGTGCCCTGGATCCCAGCTGTGCCAGCCATGACTAAAAAGGTCAAAGAACAGCTCCAATTGTTGCTTCAGAAGGTAGAAGCCCCAAGCCTTGGCAGCTTCCAAATGGTGTTGAGGCTGTGGGTGCACAGAAGTCAAAAATTGAGGTTAGGGAACCTCCACCTAGATTTCAGAGGATGTATGGAAATGCCTTGATGTCCAGGCAGAAGTTTGCTGCAGGGGTAGTAGGGCTGTTATGGAGAACCTCTGCTAGGGTAGAGAGGAAAGGAAATATGAGAGGTCCCACCCAAAGTCCCTACTGGGGCACCGCCTAGTGGAATTGTGAAAAGAGGGCCACCACCCTCCAGACTCCAGAATGATGTATCTACTGACAGGTTGCACTATGTGCTTGGGAAAGCCGCAGACACTCAACACCAGCCTGTGAAAGCAGCCAGTAGGGAAGCTTTACCCTGCAGAGTCACAGGGGTGGAGTTGCCTAAAACCATGGGAACCCACTTCTTATATCAGCATGATCCTGATGCAAGACATGGAGTCAAAGGAGATCATTTTGAAGCTTTAAAATTTGACTACCCTGATGAATATCAGACTTGCATGGGGCCTGTAAGCCATTTGTTTTGGCCAATTTCTCCAGTTAGAAGTGATTGTACTTACTCAATTCATGTACACTCATTGTATCTAGGAAGTAACTAACTTGCTTCTGATTTTACAGGCTCCTAGGTGGAAGGGACTTGCCTTGTCTCAGATGACATGTTTTACTGCGGACCTATAAGTCAATGCAGAAATGAGTTAAGGCTTTGGGGGACTGCTAGGAAGGCATGGTTGGCTTCAAAATGTGAGGACATTTGGGAGGTGCCAGGGGCAGAATGATGTGGCCTGGCAGTGTCCCCACCAAAATCTCATCTTGAATTCCCACATGTTGTGGGAGGAACCCAGTGGGAGATGACTGAATCATCGGGGCAAGTCTCCTGTGCTGTTCTCATGATGGTTAATAAATTTCAGAAAATCTGATGATTTTAAAAAGGAGAATTTCCCTACACAAGCTGTCTTCTCTTGTCTGCTGCTATGTGAAACATGCCTTTCACATTCCACCATCATTGTGAGGCCTACCCAGCCACATGTATCTGTAAGTCCAATAAAGCTCTTTCTTTTGTAAATTGCCCAGTCTCGAGTATGTCTTTATCAGCAGCATGAAAATAAATTAATATGTTTATATTTAATCAGATGTCTACAGAGATAGAGTGTTTAAAGAGTATTTCCCAGAAATTGAAAAAATGAATATTTAGGTTATAGTCCATGGCAAACCTGAAGCCAAAAAATGTAATGATCATAATATATGAGGAAAAATAAATTATATAAAAAATAAATGCAGCTCAAAGAAAATATTTCAGCAAAGCTCAGAAAGAAAAAGGACAAATAAAACATCTTAACAGCAGAGATATAAAGCAGATTACATACAAGGAAACACAAATTAAAATGGCAGATGAGTTCTCAATAACAACAATCAAAGGTATGAGACAATAATACAGTATCTTCAAAATTCATAGAGAAGCAAATCAAAGCCAAGTAAACTATCTTTCAAGAAGGAAAGTAAAATAAAAATATTTCAGATAATGAAACAAGGATCTTGCCAACAATAGAATCTTACTAATGGGAATTCTAAAGGAAATAATTTATAAACAAAGAAAATTATCCCAGAAGGAGGAGCTGAGTGGCAAGAAGAAATGATGAGAAAAGATGTTCTCATATATTTGGTCATTACAAATAATTATTTAGTATGTAAAACAAAATCAATGTTAAATTTATGAAATACAGAAAGAGATTAGAAGCCCGCTCAAGATTAACATATACAATATGTGAGAGTATAGTTAGAGTGTGGGAGTTTTCTAATTTTTTCATTGCTTAGCAAGAGTGTGAACTTAAGCTTTTAGATAATTTTGTTTAAATAATAATAGTAAAACTTCCAAACTAAAGTTGGTTTAAGAGAATAATGATAATAAGTGACAACAGCAGCAGCAGCAACAAAAATAGATTAAAAATGATCCCAAAAAGGAAGGAAGTGAAACAAAATGATCAAAAACATATGCAAACAGAGTATTGTAAAATAATTCAATATGTATCAGATATCATAATAAAAGTAAATTCACTTAGGCTTCAATAAGCAAAAATGGTCAGATTGTAATTAAAAATAGAAAATTCTGTTCTATGCTATTTATAAATTACAAAAATCACAAGTTTTTAAGTAACAGCATAGAAATGACATAGCAATAAACACTAAAGAAAGGAATGCTGAAATAGTTATAGTATGGTATCAGGAGGAATGCTAGTGTCTCAGTATGCAATGTAAAAGATGTCTTCATCAGAAGTAAAAACATTTCTAAACTTATCTGAAGTAATAACATAGGCTCAAAATATTAAAGCAAAAACTGACAGAAAGATTTAATTGATTAACCATTTGTGAGAGAATTTAACATTCTCCTTTCAGTAATCAAACTTTGAAACAAACAAAAAATTAGTGAAAATTCACAAGATTTGACATAATTAAGTAGCTTGGTATAATGCACGTATATATTTACAGAACCCTATAAAATTGGCAGATAAACTCATCTTGGAGAGGGTTACTATGAGCTTTATAGAACTGCTTAGTGTACCAGCTTTATTTCCTCTGGGAATTGTAAAATGCAAAACAAACTGTCCAGCTTACCGTCCACAGCTACAGCATAGTGAAAAAAGGGTTAACTTGCTAGCACAAAGATAACATGGTTGACAAAAATGTGAAAAGGCGACAGTTCAGGATCTAAACTTAGTACAAGGTATATGTGTGTGTGGTAATCTCAGCCAGTGTTCTAATTTTTCTTGTTGACAAGAAAGATGTTCTTTTTTTTTTAATCACCACAAATAAAATGTCTGAACTCAAAGTCTCAAGACTCAGATATCTTCAGTAAAATGAATATATGCAAATTTAGGTGGTACATTTCTTTATCTCTGCTTGGACTTAGGTTCACTGGAAGATGATTTGTTTCTATAGTTCTGACAGGGCTGTTACCAGATTATTAAGGTCCAAGACAGACATTAATGGACAAATATCCTACGATTCCACATATACTGGGTATCTAGAATAGGTAAATTCATTGAGACATTTTGTTGTGATGTGCAGCCATGTATATCAACTATTGTTCCTTTAAGAGGATATGTTATTCATAAACAAAAGAAGAGTTCCCTTCTACCAGCCCCAGAAATATGTATTCTGCATTTAATGATAGCTTATATTTATAGACCAGTTGCAATGGAGGAGGCACCATTTTCAGTATTTTGTAGGTATTAATTTTATTTACTCCTCAAAGTAATTCTGTGGTATAAGTTCTATCATTATTTTTTTCTTACAGGTGAGGAAATTGAGGCACAAAATGGTTAAGTAACATGTAAGTAAAAAGTGAAAAGTCAAGATTTGAGTCCAGATAGGCTTCAAAACCTGTATTTTGAAACTTGTTATTTCAATTTTCATTTAAGTTTCTGAGGGCATCCTAATTGTCAACAGTGAAATATAAACATTAATGGCTATATAATTTTTTAGCCAATTCCAAATATTTTCTCCCATTCCATGTATTTTCTTCTTACTCTTTTGGTAGTGTTCTCTGAAGTACAAAATGTTTAATGTTTTTAAATTTTCATTATTTAACTGACAACTAATTGTACATATTGTATATTCTTAGGGTATATAGTGATATTTCCAAACATATAATGTATGGTGATCAGATCAGGGTAATTAGCCTATCCATTATCTCAAACATGTATTCTTTCTTTCTGTTGGGAATGTTCAATATTCTTCTAGCTTTTTAAAACTATATAGCATATTACTGTTAACTTTGTTGACTACAGTCATACTTGATAAAGGATTAATGTCCAGAATATACAGAAACTCTTACAACTCGACAGCAGCAAAACAACCCAATACAAAAATGGACAAAGGATCTGAACGGATATTTTTCCAAAGGAGATATACAAATACACACATGATAAGATGTTCAATAGCACTAGTCATAATGAAAATGCAAATCAAAACCACAATGAGATAAAGCTTCCTACTTATTAGGAAGGCTATAAAACAATAACAACTACAAAAAAATATAAAACAATAAGTGTAATCAAAGATATAGAGAAATTTGAACCCTCCTGCATAACTGGTGGTAAAGTAAAATGATGCAGCCATTGTGGAAAGGTTTGGTAGTTCCTCAAAAAGCTGAACATAGAATTGCCATATGAGCTATCTATTCCACTTCTAGGTATATATACCCGAAGAATGGAAAGCAGGACTCAGGTAATTGATACCAGTGTTCACAGCAGCATTATTCACAATGACCAAAAGGTGGAAACAACCCAAGTGTGAATGTACTGTGTACACACACACACACACACACACACACACAATGAAATATTATTGAGCCGTTAAAAGCCATAAGGGATACATGCTGCAACATGAATGAACCTTGAAAACATGCTAATTAAAATAAGCCAGACATCAGTGGACAAATATTATATGATTCCACATATACTGGGTGTCTAGAATAGGTAAATTCATAGAGACATAAAGTAAAATGGAGGTGACCAGGGGCTGGGGGGAGCAGGGAATGGAGAGAGACTGTTCAGTGGGCCCAGGGTTTCTTTAGCAGTGATGAAAGTGTTTTGGAATTAGATAGTGGTGCTGGCATGTAAATATACTAAAAACTTCATTGTACAATTTTGGAATGGTAACTTTAATGTTAATCATAGTTTACTCTGATATAATTTGAAACTTCATTTTAATTAAAAAACAAGAAAGTGATTAAAAAATAGAAACTTAAATGAGCTATGAAAGGTATACAAAGGCTTCTGAGATTCATCCAATATTACCACCATCCACCTTGTCCCAACCACTACCTCCACGACTGTATGTTCATCCTATGCCACATATTATCTGTCTTTACTGGTATTAGGAATCTAATTGCTCAGAGTTAAGAACCACTATATTTTATTGATTTCACTAACGATATTCTGAGTAGCATATGAATCAAGGCCTGAGCTTTAAAATGAGACTCTTTAAGTTCAAATCCAGCTCTACATGTTCCAGCATAATTTGGGGCATAATTAAGCATCAATTTCCTCTTTTGTAAAATAATGATATTAATAGTACTGACTCCACAGAGTTGTGATGAATAAATTAGATAACATATAGAAAGAAAATAAATGTTATGTGACTCATTAAATATTTAACACTTTAAAAATTAATAGTTCAGGGATGCAATTGCTGAAAGATTTGCCAAGATTACATGATGACAAAGATTTCAGAAAATAATTCACATTAAAGTGATTTACGGTTTAAATTTTTTTTAGGTTATCTAAACTAAATTCTTACACTCACCTTGAGAACATTTATTATAGGAAGCCAGTATGACTTTCTCATTTGTTAGGTTTCAGACATATATTTTAGTGTTTCATATATCTTAATATATTCCAGAAAGCCCATGAGAAATTGTTGAAAGTTCAAAGAAACCAAATGCAATAAAAGATAGTGATTCTTATAAAGTACTAAGGAAAGAAGGGTTATTGAATCAGTATCACCCTGAGTGTGCCCTATGATTCTGGTGAAGCTTTGATGAAAACATAAAACAATACATTCTACAGAAGTTACAAATGCTCTGGGAAGAGAGTAGAATCAGGAAGTATCAGAAATCCTCTGAGGGTATCTGCATTTTCACAATTTGCAAAACAAACAGATTATCTGAGAAATTTCAGTAGCTTAGCCAAACTGATCCAATGCCATTTCCACTGTCCTAATAAACACAAATTAGGTGGGGGCAAATCTGCGATGTGAGAAAATTATAAGCAACTACCTATGTTTTAAAAGAGATTTCTTACCAAGCAAAGGTATGGCTCAGAGGAGCCCCTACTAATACACATTTTAGATGAATGTTGAATGGCTGAATGAAGACAAAGCCAGAATCATTATGAATAGAATGAATGAGAAAGTAATAATATAATACAGATTCAATTTTAAACATAATCTAAATATTTTTTAAATGCAATTTTTTAACAAGTTGATTTTTAATTTAATAATGCAGGTAACACAAGAACAATGCTTTCTCAGCACCTTCAACTGTTAGATTTCTCTAGTATTGATGAAAATTTGTGGTACAAATGGTACTGACAAGTGCTGATTTTCACCTAATGGCCAAGGAAGGGTCAACTACTTGAAGAATACTTTGTTTTTGTAATATTTTCATTTTCTGAAATCTCTAAACTCCTTATATGCTTGATTATTTCTTGATCAACATTGAGTTATCCTATTAATTGTACTTGATTTTGAAGTTTTCCTTTCTTATAAATATTGAGAGGTTAAAATTTTCTTCTTTTAACATGTGAAGAATATCTATATAGGACTTTTTCTTTAATGTTTCAGGCCTGAGTAGAATAATAGCTAAACTTTAATTCTTAAATTGTAAACTTATTCTGTTTAATGTCATAAATATTAGCACAAAGATTTGAATATGGATAATAATATAATCTCCATCACTACAGCTTAAATTATTACTCATGGATATGTCAGAGTTTATGAATATAAGGCTAAAAAGGATTTAAAGTCCTCACAATATTTTAGCACTGTGCTACATAATATTCATAATAATTTTCCAACAGTGTTTTGTAAAACATTGTTTTACAATGTCCCATTTATTTAAATATTAATTTTAAATAAATTTATTTAAATGTCCTATTTCAGTTATTGATGATTATGAAAGCAGATAATTTATGAATAAATATTATTGAGTATTTTAAATAAATATGCCCAATAACGTATATACAGAAATTATCCGCTTTCATAATCATCAATAAACATGGAAATAATAAATATACATTTATATACACCCAACTAACAGAATTTTGGCATATAAATCACTTGAGGAGATTTTCATTTTAAGTTATAGCTGGAATTCTTATTTATAATTGAAGAAATTATAAGATACTAGCCTATAAGATTTGAGCAAAATTCAGATGGCATATTTCAATGGCTGCTATTTTTATGCTGATTGAACATGATCTAACATAATTATATGATTATTGTTCACAAACAGGTTCAGAGGTACCAAAATTAAAGCAAAACATGCATTTGGTCTTCAGCTTTCCAAATACTAAATCAGAGACCAAAGCACCTGAGCAAATATTTGATAAGCCCTAAATCCAAAGCCAAACTTCTGTGAAAATGTAGCTGGCAGATAAAAGACTGGAATTCACAATTATCTGAAATAGTATTTTATAAATAGATTTTAGCTTCCTTTTTCTCTTTCTCCCCCTCTTCTTTTTAATCCTTTCTTTCCCTCCTTTCCTAAGCAATTCCATCCTACAGCTATCACGTGGTACACAAAAGGCAGGTGTCAGTAGTCGTGGATGGCAGGGAAATAGCTTCAGAGTCTACAAGCAGGTAGTCAGAGTCCAAGCAAGATGAGCAGGACATCCTTCTGGAGTATGATCTGGCAGGGAGTCAGAGTCCAAAAGGGTAATGAGAATGTCCCACTAAAAGAGCAGCCTGCATGGGCCTCAGTTAAAGACATCCATGTAAGGGAAGACTTAGCATAAGGAGTTACAGTCTAAGGATGCCTGTCAAAGGAATGACTTTGTGAAGGGTGTCAGAGCCCAGGCAGGGTGAAGATGGCATCAATATCAGGAGGAGAAAATGATATTTGATGAGAACTCAGAGCCCAAGCCAGACAAGAAGAGCATCCACATGGCACCTGAGGGTAGCCAAGAAAGCTCTCACCAGCTCCACAAATTCACAATTTCAAGGGTCTAACACAAATTGGAAATTTATTTGACCATCACTGAAAGCATGTCCCCTTTTCAAGGCTTCAAAGTAAACTTCTTTTTCTATTAACAAAAGATAGATGATTGATAAAGGGATAGATAGACAGATGGATGAATAGATGAATGCAGACTGATAGATGACTCATAGATATAGAGGACAGATGAAGAGATATTGATGATCGATATGTATAAATGACTGATACAGATATAGATTATAAATTTAGATAGATGGGAAGATGTACATGATAGATGAATGTTGGGGTCCGTGAGATCGGCACATCTGCCGGGGATCTCTTGACCAGCAAGAGGGTCCTAATACCTGGAAGAGAGAGTGTGCGGAAGAAAAGAGAAATAGAGAAAAATGGGTCTGGAGGTCTGAAACGAGCTGTGCTCAGATCAGCGATTTATTCTTTGTGCACAAGAGCTTATATGTGTTTTTTCATACAGTGACTGTCGTAGGTCCCATTACAAAAGTTTTATCAGGAGGGAACAGAAAATTACAAAG
>CAUYQU010037601.1:0-67794 GCA_963574635.1 Cheracebus regulus
GTGTGGCTCCTCTGCCGGGAACCTCCCGGTCTGTGGGCAACAAAAATTCGTCAGAAAGTGCGGCGTCCACTCGTTCTCTGCGCTTTCACTGGGAGCTACATTCCTGAGCTGTTGCTAATCGGCCATCTTGGATCTCTCTCCACAAACATACTCTTTACAAAATAAGGAGAAAATACTCATGACAGTGACAGTCCTCATTTCTGTAGCTGGTCACATGATTGTTGCTGGTATTGATGACTATCTTCTTCTACTACCCATTCTATATTCACTTTGCCTTCAGCAAGCACCACAACTGGTCCTGGTTTTTTACCTGGTAGAGGAACCCAAACATTCATTCCTGAAGGATCTGGACCATCTGTATACTGCGTGGATTGGGCTGTTGTAGTTTTCCATTGACCTTAATCACAGGGCATAGTAATACTAAGAGATGCCCTAATGAATCTCCAGTATTCCGTGCATACTCTTCCTTACCTCCACTGTGGAGCAGTAGACTGATTTCATCTTGATAGTCTGGGTCAGTCACCCCAACCAACACTGTAACTCCCTTCTTAGCTTGTTGACTTAAAGGTAGGAGGAGCCCAAAGTGTCCAGGTGGCAATCTTAACTTCCAGTTTAATGGAATTATGTCTCCTGGTGGTAGCATTCCTCCCTCTGGAACTAAGACCTCTAGGCCAGCAGAACATAATGTCACAGTAACAGGAAGCAAAAATTTTGCTAGTGGGTCAGTAGGGGTGATGGTGAGTAGTGCCACTTTTACTTCCACCCCTTGATTCCTGGACCCATGAATCCTGGCTATGGGAGGAACAGTCCCATATATTGGACACTGATTCAGAGCATACACGGCCTTCTGGAGAACTTTGCCCCAGACCTGCAAAGTATTGTTACCTAGTTGGCATTGTGATCGTGACTTCAAAAGGCCATTCCACCGTTCTTTCAAGCCAGCTGCTTCAGGATGATGGGAACATGGTAAGACCAGTGAATTCCATGAGCATGAGCCCACTGCCACACTTCTTTAGCTATAAAGTGAGTGCCTTGATCAGAGGCAACGCTGTGTGGAATACCATGATGAGTCCACAGACGGTAGTCTTGGCAGAAGCATTGCATGCAGGATGGGCAAACCCATATCCAGTGTAAGTGTCTGTTCTGATAAGGACAGACCGCTGCCCTTTCCATTATGGAAGAGGTCCAATATAATCAACCTGCCACCAAGTAGCTGGCTGATCTCCCTGAGGAATGGTGCCATATTGAGGGCTCAGTGTTGGTCTCTGCTGCTGGAAAATAGGGCACTCAGCAGTGGCCGTAGCCAGGTCAGCCTTAATGTGTTGAAGTCCATGTTGGTACGCCCATACGTAACCTCCATCCCTGCCACCATGGCCGCTTTGTTCATGGGCCCGTTAGGTGATGACAGGAGTGGCTAGGGAAAGAAGCTGAGTGGTATCCACAGAATGAGTCATCCTAACCACCTGATTATTAAAATCCTCCTCTGCTGAGGTCACTCTTTGGTAAGCATTCATGTGGGACACAAATATCTTCTCAGTTTTTGACCACTCAGAGAGGTTCGTCCACATACCTCTTCCCCAAATTTGTCAACAATTTTTCAATCATCCTTCTTCCAAGTCCCTGACCATCCAGCCAAATCATTGGTTACAACCCATGAATCAGTATATAATTGCATATCTGGCCATTTCTCCTTTCACGCAAAGTACACAACCAGGTGCGCTGCTCGAAGTTCTTCCCACTGGGAAGATTTCCCTTCACTGCTGTCCTTCAGGGATGTCCTAGAAAGGGGCTGTCATGTTGCAGCTGTCCACTTTCAGGTGGTGTCTGCATATCGTGCAGAACCATCTGGAACCAGGCACTAGTCTTTTCTTCCTCTGTCAACTGATCATAGGGAACTCCCCATGAGGCCATCAGTGCAGGCTGGGGAAGAGAAGGCAGGGTGGCAGGAGTGGGGACCATGGGCATTTGAGCCACTTCCTCATGTAACTTTTGTGCCTTCAGGACCTGCTCGAGCCCACTCCTGTGCATACCATTCCCATTTGATGATGGACTGCTGCTGTATGCACCCAACTTTATGGCTAGCTGTGTCAGCACCCAGTTCATGAGAGGCAGTTCAGATCACATGGTAACTGGGTGACCCATGGTCAAATGTTCACTTTCTACAAAGGCTCAGTAACAGGCCAAGAGCTGTCCCTCAAAGGGAAAGTAATTTATCTGCAGAAGATGGCAGGGCCTTGCTCTACAATCCTGGAGGTCTCCTTGGGGAAGGATGGGAGAAAGATTAAGAGTATAAATTGTCAGCAATGTAGTGGGGTCTTTCCTTAAAGGGACCCAGCCTCCCCTTCATTCAAGGGATTCTGGGTCTGAACACTAGTTCAAGTCTGGAAATTGATGGAGGGGCCATGATTCTCTATTTTTATAATTCAAATTAGTCTTTTGTCCATTTGACCGGGAAGTTTTCTGCTTATACAAATTAAGAAAGAATGTAGTAGGCTTCCTATCAATTTCACTTCTTGGAACACCATGTTTAACCAATGCCAGCATTCTACACTAGTCAGACTATTCTGATTGCTGCTTTGCCTCTGCTGTCCATTATGGTAGCTACACCCACCTTGCCTTTGACAGCTGAGTGCCCCCACTTGGCCCCTGCCACCTCGGGATCCAGTTATTCTCATTGCGTTTAAATCTTCCAATTGAGTGACTGCAGTTCCCACTCCAAGATCTGACATACAAGGAAGAGCAATCACAGAGCTCTTCAAGGATGCAGGTGCTCCCCTCACAAATGTATTTTGCAAGGTATTGGTGAAGGGTATGTCTTCTGGACCCTCCCAGTTGGGATGAGTAGGTCTAAGGTGACTATCATCCCAGTCTCCCTAAGCCTTTGGACCCCTTCCTCTACACTAAACCAAGGGAGATGGGGCATTTCCAGCTTACTCACAGTGGGCCATCTTTTCATCCATGTTTCAGCTAACCAAGCAAATAAACTATTAGAACCTTTTTTAACTCCCTGAGCTGCAACATTAAATGCAGAATCCCTGCTTAGTGGGCCCATATCAATAAATTCCATCTGATCCAACTTTATATTCCTGCCACCATTGTCCTACAACCTTAATATCCATTCCCACACCTGTTCTTCAGATTTCTGCTTATACAAATTAGAAAACTCAAGCGGGCCAGGCACCGTGGCTCACACCTGTAATCCCAGCACTTTGGGAGGCTGAGGCGGGCAGATCACTTGAGATCGGGAGTTCAAGACCAGCCTGGTCAATATGGTGAGACCTTGTCTCTACTAAAAATACAAAAATTAGCCTGGCGTGATAGCATGCACCTGTAATCCCAGCTACTCAGGAGGCTGAGACACAAGAATCACTTGAACCCGGGAGGTGGAGGTTACAGTGAGTGGAGATTGCACCAGCGCACTCCAGGCTGGGCGACAGAGCAAGACTCCATCTCAAAAAGAAAAAACAAAACGCAAGCAGTTGTTTTGGAGTGTAGCCCACCTCATGGATCACACTGTGACCCTCACTTCTAGGGGCCTGCCAGGACTTGAGTCTAGTTACAGGTCTAGAAACAAACAGGGGTGTTGGTGGTGGGTTCTGAGGAGAATCAGCATTGTCTTGCCTGGCAACTGCCTCAGGGGAGACCACTGTTGCCTCAAAAGTACAGGATTAATCTCCTAAGACAAAAGTGAAAAGGCTGATGGCAGCCTGGGTAGGGGAAGGGATATTGCCACCACTGGGGGTAGGGAGGCTGTTTCCTCTGGCAATAAAAGCTGTCAGAGTTTACAAGCTCAGTGCCCCCAGCTTCATCAGGGTCCTCCCACACATCCCCATTCCAAGTTGCAGGGTCCCATTCTTTTCCAATCAATGCCCTCACTTTAACAGTAGATACCTAGCAAGACTATGCATGCACCTTTCCTTACAGGCCAGCCACTTGCATGATAAGAGCTTGTGTCTGATTTTCCGAAACATCAGCCCTTTGTCTACAGGAGATAGACTCTCAGGGCAATCTTAGAAGCTTGAGGCTCAATGAGTGCTTCTGGAGCCGGGAGTTAGAATCCCTGAGCACATCCTTTTCTTCCATCTTTTTCTCCAGCGAACTTAGGAGCAACCAACCAACTTCATTATATTCCTTGGTTCTCCACATATGGTCAAAGGTATTATGTATAGAGTCACTAAACTCCCTGCCTCTCAAGAGTGATGAATCAGGAATATTAAATACATCTGTTTTGCATAATTCTCTAAACAGTTCTCACCAAGGACTATCAGTGTTCTCTGTACTATTAGAAGTAGAGTCCTTAGCATTTTTGGGGTCTAATCAGATTAAGCAGCCAACTCTAGAAACCCCAAAACCAACTAAGGAAATCCATCCTTAAAATTTTGTTCCCCTAGAACCACTCCTGGTACCAAAATCTGTCAGAGTTTTTTTAGTGGAACAGGACTAACAGGATAAATGTGATCTCACATGATCATAAGGTGAAGTTCCACAATAGGACTTCTGCAAGCTGAGGAGCAAGGAAGCCAGTAGTGGCTCAGTCAGAGTCCCAAATTCTCGAAAGTAGGAAAGCCGACAGCGTAGCCTTCAGTCTGTAACCAAAGACCTAAGAGCCCCTGCAAAACCACTGATGTAAGTAAGTCCAAGTGTCCAAAAGCCGAAGAACCTGGAGTCTGATGTTAGATAGCAGGAAGCATCCACCGCAGGAGGAGATGAAAGCCGGAAGACTCAGCAAGTCTGCTGCTTTGACTTTCTTCTGCCTGCTTTTTCTAGCTGAGCTGGCAGCCAGTTAGATGGTGCTCATCCACATTGAGGTTGGGTCTTCCTCTGCCAGTCCACTGACTCAAATGTTAATCTCCTCTGGCAATACCCAGAAACAATGCTTTGCATCCTTCATTCCAGTCAAGTTGAGAGTATTAACCATCAAAAGAATTAGGGTAAAACTAACTATGAAACCACCCAGAGTACCCCTTAAATGGTGTTCCTACTGCCTACATTACTGTCTGCCCCATTTCTCTCCCTTTTTCTATGGGGACAAACACACATTCATCCTTCAAAATCTACCTCAGGCATCATCTTCTCTCTGAAGCCCTACTTGCCCACCATATATGGACTGCAAGTATCACATATACTTTGATATATATTACATAAGCTGAATTATTTGGTCACTGCTTATGACTTGAGAGAGCTGAGAAATCATCCTGGTTAAGGCAGAGATTTTCTTGAAAGCTCAAATACCCCATGGAATTCTAGCTCCTGAAGAAGCTTCAAGAGGTTACCTGGCCCACTCTCTGACCTTACTGCATCTTGTCTTTTCCTGAAAAGCTAAGATTCTTCAAAGGGGATTCTATAGCCTTCTGCAGTTAACTACCCCAGTATTTATGCATTCATTTTTTTTTTTTTTTGAGACAAGAGTTTCGCTCTTGTTGCCCAGGTTGGAGTGCGATGGTGCAATCTCAGCTCACTGCAACCTCCACCTCTGGGTTCAAGCAATTCTCCTGCCTCAGCTTCCCAAGTAGCTGGGACTACAGGCGTGCGCCACCACTCCTGGCTAATTTTGTATTTTTAGTAGAAATGGGGTTTCACCATGTTGGTCAGGCTGGCTTGAACTCCTGACCGCAGGTGATCCACCCACCTCAGCCTCCCAAAGTGCTGGGGTTACAGGTGTGAGCCACCGCACCCAGCTATTTATGCATTCTTATGATTGAGAAATGTTTCCTTAAATTAAATCTCTCATGTCAGCTGAAGCGCCCATTGTCTTGTTAGCACCTGGATGGCAAGAGAAAGTGCTGAACGAAGAGAACATGTCACTGCCTTCCCTTCAGTTGTCATTTCCCGGACTTTTCAACTCCTCTGCCCTCCTTCTGTGGCCCCTCATTTGGGTCCCCTCATTGCTCTATAGCTTTAAAGAACAAATGGCCTGGTTGAGGTAAATCCCTGGATGAATGTAACTAGAAATAGGCTCTCCAATTTGTACACTTTCACCTTTTGCCTTTATATCCTAATGCCTTGGCATCTGTACCTGCTGATACTGGTTTGTCTTCTTTTTTCTTTTCTTCTCTTTTGTCTTTTTTTTTTTTTTTTTAAACAGAGTCTCTGCCTGTCCCCCAGGCTGGAGTGCAATCTCGGCTCACTACAATCTCTGCCTCCCAGGTTTAAGGAATTCTCTTGCCTCAGCCTCCTGAGTAGCTGGAGTTACAGGTGTGCGTCACCGTACACAGCTAATTTTTGTACTATTTATTTATTGATTGATTGTCTCACTCTGTCACCCAGGCTGGAGTGCAGTGGCATGATCTTGGCTCACTGCAACCTCTGCCTCCTGGGTTCAAGTGAGTTTCGTGCCTCAGCCTGCCGAGTAGCTGGAATTACAGGCGTGTGCCACCATATTTGGCTATTTTTCTTTTTCTTTTTTTGTATTTTTATTAGAGACGGGGTTTTGCCATGTTGGCCAGGCTCGTCTTGAATACCTAGCCTCAAGTGGTCCGCCTGCCTCAGTTTCCCAAAGTGCTGGGATTACAGGTGTGAGCCACTGTGTCCAGACTGATACTAGTTTCTGATTCATGACTTGCAGCACAAAATCTGTCAGCTCAGGGTTGAAAGTCACTCCTGAGAGTCCCTTTAGTTTTCTAGGCTAGTTTGGTAGAGTTGGGAGGTAGGGCTATGCAAAACCAAAGATGTTTTTTCAGAGCAAAGAAGAAGACACTTTGAAAATTGCTAGCATTAGCAGAATAACTAAGACATGAAAGTTAAAGGATAATGAGGTCATGAGGTGGAGCCAGGACCTCTCATTCATTGTTTGTAGATATGGAAATTTGATTCTATTGTGGAGAATATCAGTAACATCTTGGAAAATCATATGGACAAATCTGGGGGAAAAGGAAACTAATTAATTGTCCTGGAGTAGAAAAGTAAATGAGGACCTATTCATAAAAGGGAATACCACTCATTTGTTAGAATGAATAATCTAAAAATTTTTTAACATGAGGGATCAATCTCACAAATGTAATGTTAAATCTCAAAAACAAGGTAGAGACCTAAATAAATGAGCCTCAGAAGACAGATACAGGCTGGATGTGGCAGTTCACACCTATAATCTCAGCACTTCGGGAGCTTGAAGGGGTGAGGATCAGATTGCTTAAGCCCGGGAGTTCAAGACCAGCCTGGGCAACATAGCAAGACCCTCATCTCTACAAAATATTTGAAATAAATAAATAAGATAGATACAGTATAACTTCCTAACCATAGCAGGAAATTATATATATATATAACAGATTCTTGGGGGTTTTTTGAGATGGAATTTCGCTGGTTGCCCAGGCTGGAGTGCAATGGCATGATCTTGGCTCACTATAACCTCTGCCTCCCTGGTTCAAGTGATTCTCCTGCCTCAGCCTCCCAAGTAGCTGGGATTACAGGCATGTGACACCATGCCTGGCTAATTTTCTATCTTTAGTAGAGGCAGGGTTTCACCACATTGGTCAGACTGGTCTTGAACTCCTGACCTCAGGTGATCCACCTGCCTCCACCTCCCAAAGTGCTGGGATTACAGGCATGAGGCACTGTGCCCAGCCATGGATTCTTACATAGTAAATCTATAAAGATACACACTAGAATGATACATACCATCTTCAGGATTGGGGATGCTTCTGGGGATAATGAAAGAGGAAGAAAAATTGGTACAATGCTAGGCTCTATTAAATCTGTTTCATCCCAGTTACTCCGGAGTTCTGAGACAGGAGGATCACTTGAGCCCAGGAGTTCAAGACCAGCCTGGGTAACATAGCAAGACCCCATCTCAAAATACAAAATAACAACATCAAAAGGCAAATCTGTGTGTGAGTTATGTGTGTTAGGCACACAGGTGTCTATTTTATTATTTACTTTTCTATATGTTTACAATGTCATTTTTTTTTTTTTTTTTTTGAAGACAAGAGCCTTGCTCTTTCACCCAGGCTAGAGTACAGTGGCATGATCTCGGCTCACTGCAACTTCTAGCTACCGGGTTCAAGTGATTCTTGTGCCTCAGCCTCCCAAATAGCTGGAGTTACAGATGTGCACCACCACACCCAGCTAATTTTTTATTTTTGGTAGAGACAGGGTTTCACCATATTGGCCAAGCTGGCCTCCAACTCCAGTCCTCAAGTGATCCACCTGCCTCAGCCTCTCAAAGTGCTGGGATTACAGGTGTGAGCCACCATGCCCAGCCAAAATGTCATTTTTTAATTGTGAGAGTTCAAATTGAATAGTGAGGCACTTATTCTGCAAAGCCCTTTGAACTTAAGAGTTCCACAATGCCAGGTAAAAAAAGTAAAGAGAAAGGGTGTCTCCAATCTCAATAACATAACTTCTTCTATCCCTCTTCTTAGGAATGTTCCTGGCAGATATAATTGAGAAATACTTTGTTTCCCCAACCCTATTCCGAGTCATCCGATTGGCCCGTATTGGGCGCATCTTGCGTCTGATCAAAGGCGCCAAAGGGATTCGTACCCTGCTCTTTGCCTTAATGATGTCCTTGCCTGCCCTGTTCAACATTGGCCTTCTGCTCTTCCTGGTCATGTTCATCTTCTCCATTTTTGGGATGTCCAATTTTGCATATGTGAAGCATGAGGCTGGAATCGATGACATGTTCAACTTTGAAACATTTGGCAACAGCATGATCTGCCTATTTCAAATCACAACCTCGGCTGGTTGGGATGGCCTGCTGCTGCCCATCCTAAACCGCCCCCCTGACTGCAGCCTAGATAAGGAACACCCAGGGAGTGGCTTTAAAGGAGATTGCGGGAACCCCTCAGTGGGCATCTTCTTCTTTGTAAGCTACATCATCATCTCCTTCCTAATTGTCGTGAACATGTACATTGCCATCATCCTGGAGAACTTCAGTGTGGCCACAGAGGAAAGTGCAGACCCTCTGAGTGAGGATGACTTTGAGACCTTCTATGAGATCTGGGAGAAGTTCGACCCCGACGCCACCCAGTTCATTGAATACTGTAAGCTGGCGGACTTTGCAGATGCCTTGGAGCATCCTCTCCGCGTGCCCAAGCCCAACACCATTGAGCTCATCGCTATGGATCTGCCAATGGTGAGTGGAGACCGCATCCACTGCTTGGACATCCTTTTTGCCTTCACCAAACGGGTCCTGGGAGATAGCGGGGAGTTGGACATCCTGCGGCAGCAGATGGAAGAGCGATTCGTGGCATCCAATCCTTCCAAAGTGTCTTATGAGCCAATCACAACCACGCTGCGTCGCAAGCAGGAGGAGGTATCTGCGGTGGTCCTGCAGCGTGCCTACCGGGGACATTTGGCAAGGCGGGGCTTCATCTGCAAAAAGACAACTTCTAATAAGCTGGAGAATGGAGGCACACACCGGGAGAAAAAAGAGAGCACCCCATCTACAGCCTCCCTCCCATCCTATGACAGTGTAACTAAACCTGAAAAGGAGAAACAGCAGCGGGCAGAGGAAGGAAGAAGGGAAAGAGCCAAAAGACAAAAAGAGGTCAGAGAATCCAAGTGTTAGAGGAGAGCAAAAATTCAACACCATACAGATCTAAAACTCGCAAGTGAAAGATTGTTTACAAACTTCCTGAATATTATCAATGCAGAACAGCTGTGGAGACTCTAACCTGAAGATCTATACCAAACGTCGTCCGCTTACCATGTAACACAGCTGCATCTTGAGCAGTGACCTGCCAAGGGCAAAGGACCCCGCTCCCTAGACTCACAGATTTTCTAATGCTTGGGCAGGTGGTTACTGCATGTTCCACATCAGTCAATGCAACTTAGGACAAAACTAACCAGATACAGAAACAGAAGAGAGGCTGCCGGGACCAGCATATTTCCGTTGCAGCCAAATGGATTTTATTTTTTCATTTTGTTGATTCTCAGAAGCAGAAAGCATCACTTTAAAAGTTTGTTTGTTCATACAAACTATATTTGCATTCTTACATTAGTTAAGCTAAGCAGCAAAAAGAAAACACACACACTCACTCACACACACACACACACACACTCACTCACACAGACACTCACATTTAGCCCATGTCATTTAATTGTCAGTTTCTTTGACATAAATTGCATCATCTCCACATGGGCTTCACGTGGTTTGCAGATGGGTGGGGGAAAACAATCAGGTTTCTTCAGGCTGAGGAGGACTTGCTCAGGCCGATTCCAAACATTGTGCTCATTCAATGCGTAGAGATGATTTGCATGATGGCATGCCGTGATCAGAAGTCATGCATGAGATCCATACACCACAGGACACTACTAATCTAGTCCCCTGCATTGGGTCAGCCTTTGGACAGGACCCAGCCCTGCACCGTTCACTGTATTTGGAGAAAATGGTAAGAGTTCCATACCGGCTACAATTCTTTATTATGAGTTCTTAAAAGTCCTTCATACACCTTCTGGGTAGGGAAACAACCAACCAATTGACTACCACCACCACCAACAAAAAACAAACCCAATCCAACAAGCAGATGGATCCGTTGCGTGTATATGTTTAACAGACATCTCTAACATACAGCCATTGTTGCACATTTTGCAAGATGAACTATTTAATGCTGCTCTGTGTCCAGGACATGGGGGAGACTTTGATCCCAAATGGCTTGTACTATTTATGTCACTGTAAAACCAAATCCTAGGGCTAAAAAAGAAAAATTCATTTGTATCTTGCAATATTTATGATGATTGTTTAGCCTTCATACTGGAGAAATGACACTTGTTTGGGGTAGAGATAAAAGTGCTATTCAGAGTAGCACCAGTTATCTCTAGGGGTAATTTGGGGAACTTAAAACGACCTTTCATTGGGAGTTATGGGGTGCTCATTTCATTTTGCATCATGTCCTCTGCATTGTGGCTTTCTCCAGGCATGGGTCGATACCGCGAGGGGTTCAGATATTCTGAACGGACCTCTCTCTTCTGCAGAGGGGTCGTCGCATACTCACACACTGCATGATTCCTCCTGCCTCCATCACATTTCTCCACCGAGCAGGGCTTCCCTGGCCCACAGAGGTGGGTGAGGGTAGCAGCATTGGGGTTACGGCTGTGGTTTCTTTCATTTATTATTAGAATAATAGTCACTGGTGGGACCTGAGGTAGAGATGGAGCCGCCTCTAAATCAAGCCCACTTGGTTTCTTTACTGCACTGGTTTTCATGAGAAAGCAATTTAATATTAATTCTTTAGGATATTCCAGCTTCCCCCAGTGCATTCCCTTGCAGCCAGTTTTGCTATCTGCTTAGCGACCTGCCAGCTGTCATTGGAGTGTGGCTTCTGGGGGAGCGTCATATCTTCCATTCCATCTCCTGCTTTAGGAAAGACAGTTTTTAGTCCAGGGGTTTCTCACCTGATGACTGGATTTCAAAGCCAAGATGCTGCAGTTGAATGTGTCAGGAAGTCTATACAAAGAGTCTATAAAAGAGACTTTAGCATGTGAACCAAATCAAAATAAATTCTTCCTGAACCATACACTAGAAGGGGAAGAAGAACCAATCCATAATCAGATACACCAATCTGCCTTGCAGTAGAAGCACTTTGAAGGTAATTTCACAGTCCACCTGACTAGTTTTGCATAGAACAAACCACAGTAAGTCGGTAAGCAGAGCTTTCTGCCTTGTCGGACACTAGAAACTCTGTCCAGCTCTCTTAAGCCCGCTTCTGCAGCAGCAGCCATAGAACTTTTGTACTACACCCAATACCAGACCGGGAAGGCATATCTTTCAGTGACCCTGCTAACTGCTAGGATGAATGTATAGTAATATGTACAGGCTACATTGGAAACAGCACAAAACAGAAGCTGACGTGTGGTTATTCTTTTTAAGAGAATTATAAATACTGTAATATATAATTTTATTTTATTGGCATGCCTTTTTGTAAATACAAATTATTAACTTATTAAATAGGAAATGGCTTCTGGCTTATGCCATTGTCATGTTTATTTTTATTTTTTATACTTTTCTTTCTTCTTAGAACTTAGATGCTGTCAGCCAATGTACATCCCCAAACCAGACAGACAGACAAAAAATTTTTTATCGCTAATGGTCTTTTCCAAAACAACAAAAAATATATATTTTTGTTCCAATGTGCAATAAATTCTAACCACGTCTATGCAAGATTTGGCTAAACTTAATAATTGTTCTTAGGTCTTGAGATGGACAACAGAGCTATAAGATCCCGCTAAGCACACCATGTGCTCGTGCTAGTGATGTCATTAAGCTACTAGAGCATATTGATGAGATTTTTCTGAGATCTGACCTTTTCCCTTCCCCAGCTCCTGACCCCAGCCCAGCAGGCTGTCTCCTCAGTAACATATGGGCCTTGGTATCTGGCACCCATCAGCCAGCTTCATAGGAAAGAAGCCACCTCCGCTCTATTTGAAGTTTCACATTTTTTTAAAAAGAAGTTTCCCACCTTCTTATCCTTCACCCACTATCCTTCCACCTGCTCACTCACTCACTCACTCACCCATCCTGCTCCACACTTCTTTGGTAGTAAATGACACCATCACCAGCAGTTTACACCCGCAGTTAACAGGCATTAAACTGAAAGAATCAGCGATGACGTTTTTGTGCATCTTCGCTGAGTGGGTAAGTGGCAACGCTTTGCCAAATATTAATGAAGCCAATCAAAAAGCAGCAGCAGCCACAGTATCACTGCACATATATATATAGATATATAAATATAATATAAATATTTATTTTTTGTAGCCAGGTCCTTGGTGCAGTATTTATACTCCACAATCCACCTTTTAAAAAAAGGACAAAAAGCAAAAAGACGTGTGATGCTGTTAATTTAAAATGCAGAGCCAAAGCCACTGAGCCGCAGCTGACGTAGTTGCTGGTTTGTGTGTGAAAAACATTTCCCCCTATTCTTTGCTTGACCTCCTTGTTGCTTAGGATGAGGAGACTCTGTAATTTAAAGCAGATGAGAGCAGGAAGAAACTTCCATGTTAGCATGGCCTACTCTCACTCCTTTCCAAATGAGCCACTTTTGGTGTCAGAAGTTGGCTGGGGAGAGATTTAAAAAAAAAAAAAAACAAAAAAAAAAACAAAAACAAACTCCCAGTCAAAGCCCCTAAAGCGACAGTGCCCAGAGTTCTTTTATTTTTCACTGCAACCAACGTAAACTTGTAAAAGACCAACAGTGAAGATTAGTGTATTAGTGAATGCATGGAGGCCAATGCTGCCCTAATGAGACGTGATAAAAAGTCCATCACTCCTCTAAGCCAAAAGGAAACAAAATAAAAATGACCCTTTTTACTGTACAAGGGAAGCCTGTCTTGGTGTGTTTGTTGCTTGACTATCCCAATTCTTGAGTCCTGGGAGGGGTCTGGGAATTGGGACCTTAGCACATTTGGCGAAAGGAGGGGAATGGAGGGAAGAGAAATCAAAGGGGCTCTCACAAAGTTCTGGCTGAGAAGTAGAGATTGGAAGAAAAGCAAGGTCCTGACCCCCCAGATCCCCACTCACCCATTGCATGTGGCATTTCCCCCCTACTGGCCGGTGCTTAGAGGCTCATAAACCCTTCCTCACCTAATCCACCTGGCAGAGCCCTCAGAGATGATGTCAGCCAACCCAGCTGGACTGGCCTTACTCCTGCCTTTTTCACCTGTATGTTTAAAAAGAAAAAAAAATAACCCCACGCCTCAAAGCTAGGGCACGCGCGATGCCCAAGCAGCCTCCACTCTGCAGGCTCACACTGGGCCCTGCGCTCCATTGCCCCAGGCAGGCCTACAGACGAGGGCTGGTCTCCTTCACATTTGCATGGGGGTGAGGGCACCCTTCCCCTTCCTTCTCTCCCTGTCCCCCTTTGGGGACATCCCTCTCTAGGCCTAGGCCATGTCTCCTGGTTCAGGAACACTCTCTCAGGAGGATCTCGAAGTGCCCACTCTAGTCAGCTCCAGTAGCTCCACTCTGGGGCGAGATGGCTGGTAGGTCAGTCCCCATCCTTCGCCCCCGGCCCCCAGCCTCCAGTCCTGCTGTGGAGGTGAGATCGCCATGGGTCATGACTTTGTGACTTGAGTCCTGGGCATCTTCTGTAATGATGCCTCTTTCTTTTCTCAGATGTTGCCCACAGTTTAGCAAAAAGCTTTGTTCATTTTCAGGTACCCCCCACCCCTTAAAGAATTGGCTGCAACTCGCCAGCCAGGGGGACATCAGGAGAGAAGAGGAGGTCTGCATTGGGAGGGGCCCAAGGTTTGCAACAGAGTCTCCATTGTTCAGCTCTGTGCTTTCTTGGATTCTCTTTCCAAGATTACCAAGGTCTCCTCCATTAAAACTCCTGAGGCACCCCCTGCCCCTGCCCCTGCCCCCCACTGCTGTTTGCTGTACATAGAGGCTAAGTGGGGTGGGGTGGGTGGGTGTGCACATGTGGTGTGTGTGTGTGTGTGAAGAATGTATATAGGTAAAGGGGAGCGTGGTCCAGTGGTTCCAGAAAAGGGACAGAACTCCTGTGTTCTAGCCCTAGCTTGACCGCTGGCTCGCTGTGTGGCCTTGGGCAAGTCACTTAACCTCTCTGTGCCTCAGTTTCCCCATCTGTAAAATGGGGATAATAATACTGACCTACCTCACAGGGGTGTTGTGAGGCTTTAACTAAATGTTTTGTAAAGCGTTTTGAGATACAGAGGCAAAGGCACAAGGGAAGGGCAAAGAACTATTGGACTCAAGGAAGCTGAAATGGTACCATAAATGCTGCTATTCTGAGAGCCATTTTAAACTGCACTGCTCCACCCACCCCCGCTTCTCATCACCAGGACAGCAGGTCGAGAAAATGTCTTTCCTTTCACTTGCTTCTGGGGTTTGTGATTATTCGAGACAATTTTTTCCCCTTGCTGTATCTCCTTCCCTCACCTCCTCGACTTGTTCCCTGTTCTGTTTATGCGGAAATGGCAGAAACGCTTGAGAAATGAGAATGTGTAAGTGGATTGGAAGTTTATAGTATGAAATTTCAATTTTACTTTGTACTGTACATCTTTTTACTTTAGAATTTGCAATAAAGGGTTACGTCAATCTTGTTTTCAACTCTCCTCTTGGACTGGCCTGTCATTCTGTCATTGCCCCTCACACTGAAGCCCAGGGTGAACAGGCACCAACACCTCGCAGGACCCCACTCTGTCCTGTGGCGGGGACAGAGTCTGCCTGAGGGCTCACCCGGGCTCAGCCCCTTGGGTGGGCAGGCAGTGCCCTAGCCACTCCCAGGTGTGTGGGAAAGGTTCAGGACTCCACTCAGCCTGTCAGGAGGCTTTGCCTGAGGGGGGCAGCACCTTGGAGGCGGCGCCCTGCACGTGGGCACACCCCTTTCTAGTGGTGCTGCCTCTGCACACTCCAGCAGGGCCCCAGAGTAGCCCCGACGGGGCGCAGCACATCTTGCTCTGGTCCCCATCATGTTTTTCAAGCCTCCGTATCGCGCATACACCTTTCCTTCTGAGCTCAAACTTTCAGGTCAGGTGGCCACAGGTTCGAGAACATGACTATGCCACTAGCTGTGGCAGAGTTTACGAATGTGTGATGGAGATAATACCCTCCTTATTGGGTTTTGAAGAGTACATCAAATAATGTTTGTAACTGCTTAGCATGAGGCCTGGCACGCCATGCTCAGTAAGTGGTAGCTCTTCGTGGAAAAATAATTGCAAGATCAGAAGGAATCTGTCCAGGGCTGTGGCTCACGCCTGGAATCCCAGCACTCTGGGAGGCCCAGGCAGGCGGATCACTTGAGCCCAGGAGCTGGAGACCAGCTTGGCCAACAAGGCGAAACCCCATATCCACTAAAAACACAAAAATTAGCGGGTTGTGGTGGCACGCGCCTGTAGGCCCAGCTACTAGGGAGGCTGAGGCAGGAGAATCGCTTGAATCCTTGAACCCGGGAGGCAGAAGCTGCAGTGAGCAGAGATCGCACCACTGCCCTCCAGCCGGGGCAACAGAGCAAGGGTCCGTCTCAAAACAAAAAAAAAAAGGAACTAAGCTGACAAAAATTGGGCGGTGTGCGTGCCACTCTGGGAGACTGGCACAGGATCCCCTTCCACCGGCAGTCCCACGGGCGATGCCGCTCCTTTCCAACGGATTAAAAAACTGTTCTGTCCTTTCGGTATTTCATAACGTTTATAAACCGTCCAAAGCACCACTCCCGCAGGACTTTGCTTCCATTTTACAGCCGAGCGCAGGGCACTGAGGTGAGGGAGGATCTGGCCCATCTGCAGCCAGGCCCCCTGGGGCGCGCGTCGCTATTTAGGAAGGAGCGGCTTTGTTTCCCACCAGCCTTGCACCGTGGCAGGCGGGCCGGGGCTGGCGGGCCACGCCTGGTCGCCGTCGCCCCCCGCGATCCACAGCGTGAGCAGGACGAGCAGTGCTCCGCTGCTCAGCGCCCCCAAGAAGCCAGTGAGGAGGCCGAGCGCCAGCGGCCCCGCCCAACCCGTGGGGCTCCGCTCGTACCGGGGCTGAGGCAAGCGCTCCACGATCAGCTCCAGCGCGTCCCAGTCCAGCGCTGGGACTGCGGCGCGCCGGCGGCGCGAGGCCGAGGGATCCGGCGCTCGGGCGGCTGCGCCGGGCGGAGGCAGGAAGCGCTGCCCGAATTTGCGCAGCTGCAGCGTCGCCTGCTGGTGGAGGTTCTTGCCCAGCTCCCTGGCCACGTCGGGGCGGCCGCTGCGCCGCAGGGCCCGAGCCAGGCGGTCCCAGGACAAGGACGCGGCCCGGGGGGCCAGCCAGGCCGCCAGCGCCTGCCGGCAGCCGTCGAAGACCTCCCCGGGCCCTGCCGCCCGGCCCGCTCGGTCCTCGGCCGCCTCTCGCCGCCGCCGCCGGCTCGGAGACCCCGACATGGTGTTGAGCGGCTCGGGCCGCGCCAGCCGGTCCTCAGAAAGCCTGGACAGCTCGGCCTCCACGTCGGGCTCGGGCGCCTCCAGGAGCGACCAGAAATGGCGGCACTCCTCCGGGGTCAGCAGCTCGGCCAGACGGACCGCCGCGTGAGGGCCCATGGCGTCCAGGGCCCTTGCCGGAGCCAGCGCCCAAACCCAGAGCGCCAGGACCAAGGCGCCCGCCACAGTCCGCGCCGCCATCCCTGGTGGGAACCAAGGACCGAGAACTGTGCGGGGACGGGGACGGACTCCGAGCGCCCGCGGTGGGGGAGGGGTTCCGAACGCCCTCAGATTGTGGGAGGGAGAAGGCTCCGAACACTCGGCAAGCCAAGTGGAGGAAGGAACTGGGGACGAGGGGGCTGGCAACACCCAGCAATGGAGACGCGGGGCTCCAATATAGCACTTGTTGGAGGGTCTCACGAAACTCAGGAACTGGAGTTAGAGAGATTGCAACACCCCGCAAGGGGGTTCTCAGCCCTCCAAGAGGCTAGGAATCTAAGCCTTTAGATTGGAGCTCCCGCCCTACGCCTCCTAATGCCCACTAATACCTCAAACTGAACAAATTACCAACATTCTTCTAATTCATGTACTGCCCAACCCCTCCCCTCTTTACCAGAAGCCCTAGACCCCTTGCTCTCCATTAACCTCGATATTCAATCAATTCCTACATTCTCTTTTTTTCTTTTTTGTGCAGATGGAGGTCTTGCTATGTTGCTCAGGCTGGTTTCCAACTCCGGCCTCCTCTTCTGCCACCCCCTCCCAAAGTGCTAGGATTACAGGAATGAGCCACTGGCCTGGCCTCAATTTCTAAATTCTCCTCTTGTCTACCAACTACTAAAGTTTAGTATTCATCAAATGAATCCATCATCCCATTCCCCCACTCTGGTGTGAGTCCAAACCCTCCTCTCTTGCCTGGTCTTCCAGCCCCCAACCCTGCCCCCACACACTGGGACCCTGACTACCTGCAATTGTTCCATTTCCCCCAAGGAAGCTTGACTCTGATTCTCCTTCTGATCGTGGCCTGCTCCTGCTGTCAGGCGCCTTTGGGAAGCCCTCCCTGACTCTGGGTCACCCCTTAGTGGTATCCCCACTAGAGGGTCCTCCTATCTGCCCACAGCACACCGCAGCTCAGCCTTTTTACTGTCTTCCCCCACTGGGCTGCAAAGTCCATACACTGCCCCCATGGCGACTAGAGCATAAGCGTTCAGTAAAGATTTGTTGAGTCAATGTGTGAATTTCTGTTTAAGAGATAGGGTCTCCCTATGTTGCCCAGGCTGGTCTCAAACTCCTGGGCTCAAGAGATCCTCCTGCCTCAGCCTCCCAAAGTATGAGGATTACAGGCATATACCACCATGCAGGGCCACTGTGTGAATTCTTAACTTACAAATCAGTCCTGTCCTCAAAGGCTTCATGATGGAGCCCCAGCTCCTAACAGGGCATGGAAGGCCCTCCATGGTGAGGTCCCCACTGACTCCTCCAGCCTCACTCCTCTGACTCCTGCCCTCACTATCTTGTAACACAAGACTCATGGCACAGCACATATGATGCAGTTTCCAGCCTCCATATTTTGTTCAGCTGTCCCCCGCTATTCCTGTGTAGGAAGTTTCCCTGACCCCCCACCAAGACCACCACCACAAAGTCGGAATCTTTTCTGGGCATTCCTTTTTTTTTAAAATCAGTCTCCCTCTGTCACCCAAGCTGGAAAGCATCAACGTGATCTTGGCTCATTGCAACCTCCACCTCCCAGGTGCAAGTGATTCTCCTGCTTCAACCTTCTGAATAGCTGGGACTACAGGCGTGCACCACCAGGCCCAGCTAATTTTGTATTTTTAGTAGAGACAGGATTTCACCATATTGGCCAGGCTGGTCTCGAACTCCTGACCTCAATGATCCATCCTCCTTGGCCTCCCAAAGTGCTGGGATTACAGGCGTGAGCCACCGCATCCCCAGCCATTTCTGGGCATTCTTGACATAACCTATGCATCCTCCACCAGGGCACTCATCTGGAAATTAGAGGATTTCTTCAACAAACATTTATTCAATGTCTTCTGTGTACCAGATAATTGCACTAGGTGTGTGAAGATAAAGACTAATTTGTTGTGGTCCTCCACCCCCAGTAGCTTTATCCAGTTATATTTATTTATTGAGAGAATTTCACTCTTGTTGCCCAGGCTGGAGTGCAGTGGCATGATCTCAGCTCACCACAACCTCCACCTCCCAGGTTTAAGTGATTCTCCTACCTCAGCCCCAAGTAGCTGGGATTACAGGCATGCACCACCACGCCCGGCTAATTTTTGTATTTTTAGTAGAGATGGGGTTTCTCTATGTTGGTCAGGCTGGTCTGGAACTCCCAACCACAGGTGATCTACCTGCCTCAGCCTCCCAAAGTGCTGGGATTAGAGGTGTGAGCCACCACGCCCAGCCCAGTTGTATTTTTAAATGATCAGTTTTTGAGCTTTTCCCACCTAGACCATGGGCTCTCCAGGAACAGCAGCGGTGCTTGACCCCTTCTGTATCCTCAGTGCCATGCCCAATGTCTGCACATAATAAGGTGCAAAACAGAGGAGAGGAGTGGGGGCAGGTGGGTCTGGACCTCCAGGAGCAGAGAGGCTTGTGGTCACTGGACTCTGGGACAGTGCCTGAGAGCCCCCACCTCCAGGCACACTCACATCTGTGTCCTTTTTGCTTTGCAGGGTCTCGCTGGTGCTCACCCTGCCTCCTGTAAGTGCGCAGTAAGCCATAGCAGGGAGCCTGGGTGCCCTGATGCTCTTGGGCATGCTCAATAAACTTGCCTATGCAAGGACCTAGCAGTTGTGGATCCACATCTCTCATGGGCATCTCTACAGAGCTTTTTCACCCAGTGTTCCTTCCTAGATTGTTCAGTCTCCCAGGTTGTGATGAGCTGTCACAGAGAGGGGACTGATAGATGGGGGGATGGTAGACAAAGGACACCAAGGGACCTGAAATACTGGAACTAGCTGTCTCCACACCCTGCCCTCTGCCCACTTTATCTCCACTGAGAATGGAATACAAGTGTAACCCTAGCTCGATTCAATGAGGGCTGCTGCAAGTTCTGGATGCCCCCGCCTCTTCAGCAAGCCCCTCCCTTCCTCCATGCATTCATTTCTTCACTCATTCAACAAACACATGAGGACTTCCTTGCCCCACTATTCTGTGGCTCTGGGGATACAATAAGTCTGCCCCAGTGCTGAGTGTCAGAGCTCAGAACGGCAGGAGGGCCCCTTACCCAGGGCTTCTCTACCCCACCCCTACCCTCAGTGCCCGCTCCTGTAGGCACTCACTGTGTCACAGTGAGTCACAGGAGTCCATGTTCCTTGTTCCTGAGGACATTAGGAACACCCCACCCAGGGCACCAGCAGACCTGGGTGCCCAAACATCTCCCAGAGGGCTCCCACATCCCACTGCCCCCAAGAAATCTTCTGCAAACCACATCATCGCTTTAATACTGCGTAATACTTTTTTTTAAAATACAGTCTCTTCTGAGGTAGACAGACCACAACTGCAGAGCATCGTCAGACAGGAGATAAATACGTCCATGTACAACACGCAGCAAAATGAGGTAGAAATGGTTACAGCGGGAGGAGAGGATCCCAGCCCCAGTCTGGGTAGAAGAAGGGGAGGGGCCAGCTCGGAAGTTGCCCTCCCCACTTCCTGCCCCTGGATTCTTTGGTATGCCCCCCGACATTGCCAGAACTGGACCGGCCCTTCCCCTACCTGCCCCAGTGCCCATGAGGTAGGTGCCACTAGGCTGGGGCGGGGGGTGTCCTTGTGCAAAGCTCCCCAAGCCTGGGGAACAGGAGGAGCCTAGTAGAGGAAGCGGTGGGGACTCCACCTCCCAGAGGTGCCTGCCTCTTGAGGGGAAGGCTGGGATCCCCCCCAAGCTTCCCTGACACCCTCCACCCCCCAACCCCCCATACATACACACCTGAGAGAGAACCCCTCACTCCATGCTCCCTCCGAGGGTCTTTTGCAGCCTGCACCTGTGATCCTGCAGCCCACTGCTTCTCTGAGGCACCAAAGCCCTGCAGTCGTCGGGCTCCAAAGAGAGGGGGAAGGGAAGAGGGGAAAGCAGAGCAGGCTTCCAGTCAGCACTCCTAGGCCAGCACAGGCCCTGGGTGCCAGGGTCCCTGAAAGGTCACCCACAGACACCCTCCCAGCCAGGAGGGGAGGCAGTAGACTCTGTAGGAAATGTACGGGCAGGCAGGAAACTGGAAGGGAGGCTGAGGTGCGAGAGAGAAAAAGGTGGGGAGGGCGTATCCCCCACTTTGGACCAAAGATCAGAGTTGTGAAATGGGCTAGGATGGGGGGGAGCAAACTGCTAAAGCCTCATCAATGGAAAATTGGTGGGAAGGAGTGGAATGTGGTTCTCAGAGAGAAGGGCTCCAAGCCTGGTGGAAAGTTCAGGCAGGTCTGAGACTAAACGCCCCAGGTCAGAGGAAACGCCCTGCCCATCTCCCTCCCCTCTCCCATCTCTGGAGCTCCAGACCCAGGACTCCAGGGGAATGGGTGAGGCATGTTTCCTCACAGAGCCCCCCCAGTAAGGGATGCTCATCGCTCCTCAGAGCCTCCCAGCAGAGGCAGCTGAGGTCCAGTAGCTGATTTTGTGGCCAGACTGTTTACCCAGATGGAATTCTCCTAGCATAAGTCATTGGGGACCTCTGCCAAGGTGGGGCCAGGTGACGTGACCTCTCTGGAGACTTTCTGCTTAGGTCACCCTCCCATTTGGGCCCTCCCAGCCTACTTTCTGGGTCTCAGGAAGTAACTGGGCAAGTCATCCTAACTCTGGATAGCCCTTCACAGAAAACACTCAGCAGAGGGGTGGGGGGGGAGGGGCGGGGAGCAGCAGGAGGGGAATAAGGCTTCCCCTCTCTCAAACGCCACAGCCCACTCCCCACACTCATGCCTAGGCCTTCGCCGTGGGGAGGAAGCCCTTAGGAATACATTCTGCTTCTGCCCAGGAATAGCTGGGGTTTCACTGAGGCCTCTGGTCTTCCTCCCCTTCCCCATAAGTCCCATTTTTTGAGTGTCTGGGAGAATTTGCTCCCCTGAATGGAGTGGAAGGGTCGGGGGGTGGGGGGGGAGGTGAGGGCAGGAGTAGCGGGCACACAGGAGAGCAGCCAAAGTCTAACATTCTTTCTGAGGTCAGTTTCTTCCTGAGTTGTCAAAATAAAAAGAAAAACAGCAAATTCTACACATCTTACAAAAATAAGAAGCCTAAAATATGAAACAAGCTACATTTCTGGGATCTCCTGTCAAAAACAAAAAACTCCCCTTCTTTGAGGAATTTTTTCCTTGATCCCTAGACCCTAGGTTTCAGATGGGTGAGAGGTAACCCTCCTCCCCTCCTCAGCTCCTGGGCCTCCAGAGCTCCTGCAAAGGGCCACTGCAGTCCAAATAAGAACAGAAGGCAGAAAGAGGCTTCAAAGCTCAGGGACCAAGAGGCCCAGGGATGCTGGAGAGCCAGGATGGAGAATGAAGTACAGAGGGTGAGAGATGGAGAGCTGGGGAGGAAGGGAGGGAGGGAGGGAGGAGAGAAACGGGAGCATGGGGGGCGGGGGTGTCAGTGACAAGCAAAGGAGAGAGAAAACCAAGCGAATGCAGAGAAAGGGGTGGAGAGAATGAGGGAGAAGGAGGGTGTCATTCAGATAGCGAGGAGACAAAAGCGTTGTGGCAAGAGAGCAGGAGTTCCTAAGGCCCCAGGTGCCAGCCCATGCCCGGGCGGAGATGGCGAGCTTCCAGTCCACAATAAATAGGAAAAACCTGAGTACACGGCGCATATGGCATCTATCTGCCTGGCAGAAGCATTTTCCTTCCCCCTCACAAAAAAATTCCACCGGCAGAGCCCTCCTGTCCCCACCCCATATTCACCATTCCGGCCCCTGCCAGCCGGGCTAATCAGTGACAACCCTCCCACGCGGAGGCGGCGGGGACAGAGGAGCACAGGCTCCCGCGGCCTCCCCGCGCGCCGTCAGTGTCCGGAGCCGTACATTTTGTCCCACTCCACGAACGTGTCCAGTTCCTTGGCAGAGGTCCTAGGGCCCACCTTGGACAGCGCCGCCTCTAGGTCCTTGTAGGAGAGGGGACGCTGCAGCCCCGGGAGGCCCGCCCCAGCTGCGGCCTGCTGGCACAGCTGCTCCAGCTCGCCCCCAGAGAAGCCCTGCGTGCCCTGCACCAGCGCCGCCAGCTCCCGCTCACTGAGCGCGCAGCCCTGCTGGGCCAGCGCCCGCTGCAGGATCTGCCCGCGGGCCGGGCTGTCGGGCAGCGCCACGTAGAAGCGGAGAGCGAAGCGCCGGCGGGTCGCCTCGTCCAGAGCCGCGGGCCGCCAGGTGGTGCCTACGACCAGCACGCCTTCAGCCCCCGCGCCGCAGCCGCCATCCAGGCAGGCCAGGAGCGGCACCTGCAGCGCGCCCCCTGCCGCCGCGCCGTCGTCCCGGGAGGGGAGCAGCGCGTCCAGCTCGCTGATGAGGAGCACTGAGGGCGGGCGGCAGCGCGCGGCCGCAAAGGCGGCCTGGAGGAGGCGCGCGCCCTCAGCGGAGCCGGGCGCAGCCAGGGTCGCACCGCGCAGGCGCAGCAGCGTGGCCCCTAGTTGCGTGGCGAGGCAGCGGCCCAGCAGCGCTTTGCCCGCGCCCCGCGGCCCAAAGAGCAGGACGGTCCGCGGCGGGCGCAGGCTGCCCGGGTAGGCGGGCGGCCTGAGCAGGGGCCACACCAGCTCCTCCTCCAGCGCCGCCTTGAGCGCGCTCTGGCCCGCCACATCCGCCCACTGCACTGGGGGCCCGCAGTCCACCATCTTGCTCGTCACCAGCTCCAGGGCCCCAGGGTCCACGCCTTTGGGAGGCTCACCCGACGGCACGGCGAACCCCCCACGGGGAGCCGGGGCCCGCTCCGGGAACTTTTCAAAGGGCTCGAGTTGCGGGCCGTACACCGCTGAGCCCAGGACCTTGAGCGGTACGCCGCCGCCGTACTTGCCCGACGTCTCCTCCGCGGCTCCCGGTGGCTTGGCCCGGAACCCGTTGCCCCGACACTCGCCGTTGTCGGCGGCTGGGTAGGAGGCGCCGTCGGCCGCTGGGGCCTTGGCTGGCTCGTACACGTACTTGCGGTAGCGGCCGTCGGCGCTCTCGTCGGCGGCCTTGCGCTTCAGCGACAGTCCGGCCTCGGCGCCCGACGCGGCCGTGGGGAAGCCATAGGCGGCGGGCGGCGCGGGTGCAGGCAGGGGCGTGGGCGCAGGCAGGCCTGGGGTCAGGTAGGGGGCCGGGGGCGGCCCCGGGGGCGGCGGGAGCGCGCCGTAGCCGGGCTGCACCGCATAGCCTCCAGCGGGGTAGTTGTACAGCGGCGCTGAGGGCCCGTATCCCGGCGGCGGCGGGGGCTGCAGGAGCGCGGCCGGGGGCGGGGCGGACAGCGCGGCGCCGGTCTGGGCGCAGTATCCTGGCGCCAGGTACCCCCCGCCGTAGCCCGGGGCGTACTCGGGCGCCGCCGACGGGCCCCCGCACGCATTGCCGGCGTAGAGAGGTTCAGGGAGGTTCCCGGCTAAAACTGGGGAGCTCCCCAGTGCCCCGGAAGCGCCCCCACCGCCCGACTTCGTTCCTGGGAGGCTCTCGTGGAGTGAGGCCAAGGGATAGGGTGGCTCCGGCCCTGACCAAGGTTCGGGGTCCCCTTTGGCGCCATTGAGGAAGGCGGCGTCGCTGTAGCCACCCAGGGCAGGACGGTCGTAGGGAGAGTCCAGGACCCCCGAGTACTTCTCTGCGTAGCGCTTTAGGAGGTTGGAGGCAGTGAGGGCGGAGATGTCGTCGTGTGCCCAAGCGTAGTGGCAGCGTTGGCGACCGCCAGGGGGCAACTCCAACTTGTGGGCGGGCGACGGGGTGGTGGAGGAGACGTCCAGGTGCTGCTCTGGCCACTGGTTGAGGGGCTGGGCGTGTTCCGGTGTCCAGTGCATCTTCAACAGAGCTGCGGGCAAGAGACAGGAGGGCTGGTGACTCGAGCTGCTGAGGACCTAGCGGGTCACTGCTAAGCATAGGCCAGTCAGCCTAGACTGTGGCTTGTAACAGGCTGGGCTTCCGGCATCCACCACCTACCACCCCACTCTCCTGGGGTCCTCCCTCCAGAGACCAAATACCCCTTATGTCCTATGATTAAAGTTGAGACTATTTTTCTCAGCGCCCAATTGGGTCTGGAAACGATGTGGTTGGCCCTAACTTCACTTTGTAGGCAATGGTTATTATTTTTGTCCTGGCCACTCCAGCCATGTCCTCTGTAGGACACGTGATCCTTACTTTCCGACCTTACCTTCTAGTGAAGGATTGGACAATGGGCGGGACACCCCAGCCCTGGGAATAGTCAGACTCAGGTGAAGCTCAGCAACAGATGTTTGTCACCCACCTACTGTGTGCTGGCCACTACAGAGGCACCAGGGTTATGTAAAGAGATGTATGAGGCCTGCCCGGAATCCCTGGCCTAGTGACCCAGAAGTTTGTTATTCCTAAATGCTCTGTTCACCTCAGCCTTTCCTGAGATTCCAAGGCCCCCTCTGCCTGAGATCAGAGGTGCTGGTGTGTGGCACTACCTTATCCATGGGAAACCTCAGTGGCTGACCAGGAGCGTGCATTTCCTTCCCACTTGGTTTTAGCTTCTGCCTGATGAAGTCAGAGCACCTGGATTCCAGACCCAGCTGCATGTAATGGCTGTATGCCTGCGGCAGGTGCTGCCACCTGCTTCATTCCCAATAGGGCTCACCACAATACAAAAATATGTAGAACAGATAGGTCATACGCTGGAGAAGACAGGGGAAGGTTAATACACAACAATGCACATCATAGGATATGGACCACAAATTTGTCTCTAAGCTTCTCAGTAGCCAATAAAGAGGGAGAGGTAGGTAGTCAGACTCACTTTGCAAAGTAAAAAACACCGTACTCAAAAAACAAATGTGTTCCTGTCTTACAGATCATAGAACTTTTTTTCGTGGTCCTCAGGAAGCAAGACGTGTGAGGTGTAATAAAGAACGTCCTTCTTGCCCTCCATGCTGTGAACACAGCAGAGATATTCCATGGCTGTTCCTGATACTGTACCTTAGCACCACCCATCATGAGCCAAACACTCTGGCAAAGGGGATCCGGGGCTTGGGGAATGGCTCTACCTAGGCACGTAGCTCCTGTGGGCCAGCCTGATAAAATATCTCAAAGGCTAAGAGGCCCATGGTACACCCAGAGATAGCTGAGGCTGTTGATGGTTTCTCAAAGCTAAGCTGCTAAGTTTCTTAACAGGTTCACATCTCATAGGTTCAGTATTCTTTCTTCAACAGATTTTTATGGAGCAAATCCCAAGTGTTTTGCTAGGCGTGGGGAAAGATTGAAAGGTGAATAGGATGGTTCAACCAGGTAGAGGAGAGACAGGTAGACAATGGCCTCTGTGAAGTGAGAAAATGGAGGTATATACCAGGCAAGGGCACTGAGGCTCAGGGGAACATCCCAAGGAGGTGGTGCCTTTGTTGGACCATGAAAGATGAGGGATCAGTTCAATCAGATAGACTAAAGTGAGTAGGGCATCCCAGATCACAAAAACAGCACCTTCAAAGATGCAGGGCACAGTGCCTTCAGAAAGCCAGGGCTGTGCTAGCTCACGTGCCATATTGCCTTCCTCAAGGCACTTTACTGCCACCTTCTGGAAAACTGCCATAAATCTAGTGTCTGCTGCCCTGGAATTGTGAATTGTGCCCTGTTAGAAGTAGAGCTGTTGTGCACAACCGACATAACCATTACACTTCTAGTCCGTAGAGAACATCAAGAAATATTGGGTCACCAGGGCTTTGACAGTGGGTGTTTATAGAAGAAGAGGCTGAAGGTAACCCGGTCTCTGCTCAGTTCTCCACAGCTGGACTTCCTAGCAGCAGCTTGTTGACAGCACCCCACCCCTGTTGATGCTCTCTACTTAATGTGGCTGTGACCTGATATCAATGGGAGAAGACAGGCTTTGAAAGTAATTTACTCTCATCCCCACTCCCCTAGGGAAGGCATGAGCCATAGATGTAAAGCTTAAAAAGGAAGGGATGTGAGTTCTCAAGGTTGTCCCGCCCCCACGTGAGAGGTGATGCCGGCCACCGGGCAAGAGAGAGAACAGAGACTAACAGAGCGGAGTGCGATGTCCTTGGGGGCAGATGTGCAGCCCTCCAGCTCCTGCTGAGAAAGATCTCCAAAGATAAGAGACATTACCTGCTGTGAAAGAGGGTAATTTCCTGGAACATCAAAAATCGTAAGTGGTTCTGGCTGCAGAGTCTTAGGAGGTAACATCAAAGTTATTGGCCTGGTGGCTCACATCTGTAATCCCAGCACTTTGGGAGGCCGAGGCTGGCAGATCACCTGAGGTTAGGAATTCAAGACCAACCTTTCCAACATGGCAAAACCCTGTCTCTACTAAAAATACAAAAATTAGCTGGGCATAGTGGTGGGCACTTGTAATCCCAGCTACTCAGGAGGCTGAGGCAAGAATCACCTGAATGTGGGAGGTGGAGGTTGCAGTGAGCTGAGATGGCACCACTGCACTCCAGCCTGAGCAATGAGAGCGAGACTCCGTCTCAAATAAAAAAAGTTACACAAATGCAGGTATCGTGTTACTACCTAGACCACAAATCTGTTTTTTTTTTCTATTCACTATTTTCTGTGCTTTGTTTCCTTACTTAATATGGAAAAAAGATATTTGACCTTGATGATAGCATTTATCCTGAGCATATTACACTGGACAAGCTGGGGAAAGGGCACAAACACAGTAAATGAAGAAGGCTCAGATCTGGACTTGTCCATACACATCTCCCCCCTGCCAGCCTCTGTGCTCCTAATGCTGTCAGTGATGTCGTCCCTCCCTCATCCCCCAGAATTTTGGGCCAAGCTCCCTCTCTCCAGCCCCCGGCCTGTCCTTCAGTAATCCTCACTCAAACCTCCAGCTGCCAATGAAGATCCTCTGGCCCTGGCCATCACTGAGAACTGCTCTATCTCGGAAACTATGGACTCCAGTAAGCCACCTCCAGTCCTCCACCCCGTCCTCCCAACTTCATACCCACAGTATCTCCTGTACTCCACAGCTCAGCCCCTCTCTCTAGCCCTTCCAGAAAGGGAACCTTGTCTATGACACTCCAGCTAGACCACCTCATCTCAATCCTCCATCTTTAGATACTGGCCCTTCCACTCCAGGTAAATTTCCTCCCATTTTAGCCAGGGCAAAAATTGAAGTCATTGGATAAATCTCCCTTACCTCTGGCCCTCTTTTTACTTTTACATCTGTATCCATCTTGCACCCAGAAGGCCTCAGGGTCCATCCACCCCAGCCCTTGGCCCCATCTAGGTACTGGGTCCCTCCCCACAATTAGCTTAATTCATTCCCATCTTCAAAATGACCTGTCTTGACCCTGGGTTCCCCACTAGCTACCAGCTCACTCCTTTTTCCTTCTTCATCCTTCTTTAAGATATCTTTGTCTAGATGCAGGGACATGGCATCTGCTAGAGATCCTTTCAATCGTCTAACCGGGAAGCGGGACACCAGGTCAACATCTTCTGCTAAACTTAGTTCCATAGCACTACATTTTCCTCTCACCCCTTCCAAGAGAAAGAACTTAACCACCCAAGGACCAGCCTCAACCTAAGGGCAGGAAGAGGACAGAAGTTTGAGAAGAATGGGCGAGATTGTCTTACCTGCACACAGACTCAGAATACTGTCTCACGTGAGTCTGAGTACACACCCAACATGCACGTGTACACCAGGGATGTGCATAGGTGTGCACAGCTGCAGGTACAGGTGCTTATGTTCATGCAGGTGCCAGGCACACACACATTTAAAGTCTGATCTCACTTGGGTGCTTCTTGACAGACTCAGGCCTGCCAGGCCTTCCTCCCCTTGCCCACCATGGGTGGAAAATGCTATCTCCCCTCCCCTACCCCCAGGCCAGTGACAGCCCTCTTGCTTTCACATAGAGACTTGGGGCCTGCTGCTTCTTTGCCTCCCACAGCGACCTCAGGAAGGATCTCCCCAGGATGGAGACCCCTGCTTCCTGTCCAGGTTCACAAGTCACACACCAGTGATCAGTGATGCTGGAGGTGAGGAAAGGCCCCACGGACATGGGGGAAAGTGTAGGCTTTGAATCCTCAAGACCTAATTTGAATCCAGGCCCAGACACACTGTGTGACCCTGGGCAGGCTGCCTGACGTCGCTCTTGCTGAACCTCAATTTCCCCATTTGTACATTTTTTTTTTTTTTTTAGTAGAGACGGTTTCACCATGTTGGCCAGGCTAGTCTCGAACTCCTGGCTTCAAGTGATCCAGCTGCCTCAGCCTCCCAAAGTGCTGGGATTACAGGCATAAGCCACTGTGCCCAGCCAATTCCCTTTGTTAAAGGGCATAACATATGTCATGCTGAGTGGCTGTGAGGATTTAAAGATAATGGACACAGTCCAGTGTGGGGCACAAATTACAAATTAACCCAAGCAGTGCCCCAACGTTGCTGAGTGATGCTAAACAAGTTATTTCTCCTTAGGGTTGGGGAAACTTGGTGAATGTTCTGTGAAAAGAGGTTCCTTCCAGTTCTAATGTGACGGGCCAGGGCTCACATTTCCCCAAAACTCAAGCACTAGGGGCAGAACCAGCGCCTGTTCTGTTTTACATCTCTAATGCAGCCCCTGGGACAGCTCTGAGATCAGTACTGTTACTGTCATTGCCATTCTACAGATGAGGAGACTGAGGCACAGAGATGAACACATCTTCAGGGTCACATGACTGTGACAGAGTGGAAACAGGACTCAAAGCCCAGGCCCGGAACCACTTGCCTGCAGGGGCTCTGTGGCCCAGGACTTTGTTCTTACAGCCAGAGAGGAGCCTGAGGCCATTCCACACTGCACACCTACACTCCCCAACACTCACTTCCTGGGCCTGTGGAAACAGTGGCTGTGCCCCAGGTGCTATGTATTTACCCTTCAGACCAGGCAGGAGAATGTGTGTCCTCTCCCAGTAAAACACGCCAGTGGAGCTGTCTCTTTCCCTGTGAAGGGCCATCATCAGATAACCAGACACATCCTAGGCTGGGCACACATTTCCTTCTTTTGGGTTTTGTGGCTTTCCCAGATGGTACCTGGGACTCTATGGAGAAAACGCCCTCTCTCTGAAACTGCCGAGTTTGGGGAGCAAGGTCCTGTTCCTGAAGCAGCTCTTTCTCTGCAGACCTTGGGGTGAAGCGCTGCTGTACGCATAAGAAGCTGGAACCCCCGCTTGACTCTACCCACAGGACACAGTCCTTCAAACTCACAGGCAGTCAATAGTTACAGAAAGAACTATTGGATGGAAAAGTAAAGTCATTCCTAAAACCTCTCCCCTCCTTTTTAGGAAGTCTTCCAAGATCCATGGGGGAAATGATTCAGCCTTCACAGCTGGTCAGAACACTTAAGCCTGATTTCCCCCGTGGTCCTGCTGCTCACGGGTCGTGCAGGTGCCTCTCCCACCCCTATGGACCACAAGCTCTCCATGCACAGGGCCCAATGCAGGCCATAGGTATCCCCCAGCCCACCGTGGCTTCCTGCAGCAGCAAATGCCCTGAGCTGTCACTGTGACCATGGCCACGACACCTAACCTCACTAAACTCCAGTTTCTCTATCTGCCCGTTGAGACCATTGGTTTAGATTGGTAGATTTCCAACTTTCCTTTCTCATTAGAAATACTGAAATAAATGTGTACAGGGTGAGGAAGGAAGAAACCCCAACCACACAGCATAACACCCCTTCCAACCCCTGAAGGAGACCCCTAAGGTCCCTTCCAGATCTTCCAGAAATTCTCTGATTCTGAATTTCGTCACCCATGTGGGAGGGAAGGGATTGGACCAAACTGGGCTGGGGGCAGGGTAGGCAAGGAAGGGCAGCTGTGAGCCGGCTCCAGGCCCGTGTGGAGAAGGGGCCATGCCTCTGGGCAAGCCTCCTCTGAGCTCCATTATCTCAGCCTGGAACAAAGAGGCTGGAAGGGAGAATCCCATTGTCGGCCTCCCTTATGGAAATCTCATTAATCTATTCACCAAGGCTCCCACAGGCCTTTTGTCCCAGGCTTTTTGTCTACTGCTTACAACAGGTCCTGCAGGGGGTCTCTGGCTGCCTGGCAGAGCTTGAACAGGACTGTGCCCCCTCATCTAGGCCTTCCCCCTCATGCCAACACCCCCCCCCATGCCCATTACTGCAAGAAGAGAGGAGAGGGAGGGGTAACAAGGGAGGACTGCTCACCTGCCACAGCCCTGGTACCTACCACATGGGAACCTCTTCCCCTAGTTCTGGACTAGAGAATAGCCCCCAGCACACCTGGGCCCCCAGAACCTGCCTGGGGGATGCTCTGGAGACAGCACAGGGCCTAGCATGAGTAGGGTTCAATGCCTGTTTAAGGGTGAGCCAGAGGATGCAGGGGGTGGGGGTGGGGGGCAGGCTGCATGACTCTTCCTTTCCAGGGCCGCAGCCCATGTTCAGCAAGTATACTGGCTTGTTGCCTTCCAGCCAGCAGACACTTCCATGATAGCTTCAGTGTGCCAGCCACCGTGCGCCAGCTAAGACTCCCAGCTTGAGAGGCGAACCGGACCACACTGGGACCCATGCTGGCAGACTTGATTGCCTAACAGGAAAGAGAAGATAAAGTGGTTCCTCAGAAAGGAGGGAGAGAGGGAAGGGAAGAGAGGAAAAAAGGAAAGAAGGAAGGAAGGAAGCGGGGAAGGAGGGAAGGAAGGAACGGAGGAAGGAGGGAGGGAAAAAAAAAGAAAGGAATGAAAGACAATGGGAGAGGAAGAAGGAAAAAGAGGTTTGAGGTAAAGGTGGTCAAAAGACAAAATTTCGGTTAGGAGGAATAAGTTCAGGAGATCTATTGTTCAACATGGTGACTAGAGTTAATAAAAGTGTATTATATACTTGAAGATTACTGAGAGTAGGCCTTTTGCTATGGCTCATGCCTGTAATCCTGGCACTTTGAAAGGCCGAGGCAGGCAGATCACCTGAGGTCAGGAGTTCAAGACCAGCGTGGTGAAACTCCGTCTCTACTAAAAATAGAAAAATTAGCCAAGTGTGGTGGTGCACACCTGTACTCCCAGCTACTTGGGAGGTCGAGGCAGGAGAATTGCTTGAACCCGGAAGGTGGAGGTTGCAGTGAGCTGAGGTCGCACCACTGCATTTCCGCTTGGGCAAATGAGCCAGACTCCATCTCAAAAAAAAAAGAAAAAATTACTGAGAGTAGATTTCAGGTGTTCTCACCACAAATAAGTATGTGAGGTAATGCATATGTTAATTAGCTCAATTCAGCCATTCCACAATGTAAACACATTTCAAAACATCATTTTGAATACCATAAATATGCCCATTTTTATTTCAAAACATTTTAAAATAAACATACTGTATTACCCTGTTTTTTTTGAGCTAGAGTCTCACTCTATTGCCAAGGCTGGAATGTGGTGGCGCGATCATGGCTCACCACAGTCTCAACCTCCCAGGGTCAAGCCTTCCTCCCACCTCAGCCTCCTTAGTAATTGGGACCACAGGTACCAGGTACACATCACTAAGCCTGGCTAATATGTTTGTTTGTTTGTTTGTTTTTGTAGAGATGGAGTTTCACCATGTTGTTCAGGTTGGCCTCAAATTCTGGGGCTCAGGTAGTCCACCCACCTTGGCCTCCCAAAGTGCTGGGATTACAGGTGTGAGCACCGAACTCAGCCTCTATTACCCTTCAAACAGAGATAACCGTTGATTTTCTGTGCAAATGAAGAATTACAGGAATAAATGTAGTTGATAAATTTTTTTAAAAATAAGGTCCTATAGCTAAAAAAGAAGAAAAGAGGAAAAGAAAGAATGCTGGAGGTTCAGAGATAGCTAGGGAGACAGGAATTCATTTCGCAGCTGGCACTGGGGAATGTGGGGGACAGCTCGGAGGCTCCAGGAGAAAGAAAGAAGGAGCAGAGCTGAGCAGGGAGTGCTGGCACCCACTCCCTACAGCACTCCAGTTAAGCAGGTATTGTTTGCAGATAAAACAGTGCCAGGCTGGGCACAGTGGATCACGCCTGTAATCGCAACACTCTGGGAGACCGAGGGGGACAGATCACCTGAGGTCAGAGTTTGAGACCAGCCTGGCCAACATGGTGAAACCCTGTCTCTACTAAAAAATGCAAAAAATTAACTGGGCGTGATGGTGGGCACCTGTAATCCCAGCTACTTGGGAGGCTGAGGCAGGAGAATTGCTTGAACCTGGGAGGAGGAGGTTGCAGTGAGCCGAGATCACGCCATTCTACTCCATCCTGGCAACAGAGTGAGCCTCCATCTCAAAAAAAGAAAAAAGTGCCAGATAGAAGTGGCTGGCCCCATGTCACACAACCCTCTGGAGGCCAAGCTGGGAACTGAAAGCAGATCTCCTCCCACTTCTGCAGGCTGTGGAAAGGCAAGGGTACACGGCGGGGAGCACACCCCTGAGAAGGGCATGAGATCCGAACACCCTCCTTCCCCACCCCTAAGTGCACTCCTTGGCGGGAGAGGGGATAACAGAAGGGCATGGGAAAATGAAGATTGGGGCCACATGCCATGAGCTCGAGGAGTGGGGATGGTCAGGATGTGTGGCCAATGTGGGAGCGAATCTCTGAGTGTCCTCTTCTGTCTGTGAACATCACAGGCCTCTCTGGTCCTTTAGAGCCAACAATGCAATGCACACCAGCTTTCCTTCCCCTAAGGGACTAAAGGAACCCTCCCTGCACCAACGAAACTAGAAAAAGCATTCCTGCCCATTCAGACCCACAGGCAGGCCTTGCTTGTACAGCCCGCCCGTCTGAGGTGGCCTCCCCCTGCCAACTCTCCCATCCTTCAAGGCCCGCAGCAAGGCCTGCCTCCTTCCTGCATCTTCTGTGGCCACTCCAGCTATAGCTGACCCCAGCCTTCCTGGGGACGCTGGAGAAGTCCCGCTTGGCAACAAGAATAGAGGATGGGTGAGCTGTGTGCCATCTCCCTCTGGTGCACCTATCACACCCTCTTTCAACAGACATTGTTCCCTCAGCTCTGCCTTCTCCTGCATGCTCCGTTCCCTCTCTGCTGGATCATTCTCATCAGCTCACAAATATGCTGTTATATTTCCTGTTTTTGGGAAAAAAAGCCCAAAATATATATACATTTTTGAGACAAGGTCTTGCTCTGTTGCCCAGGCTACAGTGCAGTGGTGTGTCCATAGCTCACTGCAGCCTCCACCTCCCAGGCTGAGGCATCCCTCCCACCTGAGCCTCTTGAGCAGCTGGGAACCACAGGCACATGCCACCACACCTGGCTCATTTTATTTTTAAATTTTATTTATTTATTTTGAGACAGAGTCTCGCTCTGACACCCAGGCTGAAGTGCAGTGTCAAGATCTCAGCTCACTGCAACCTCCACCTCCTGGATTCAAGCGATTCTCATGCCTCAGCCTCCCCAGTAGCTGGGACGACAGGCACCACGCCCAGCTAATTTGGGGATTTTTAGTAGAGAGAGGGTTTCTTCTTGTTGGCCAGGCTGGTCTTGAACTCCTGACCTCAGGTGATTCACCAGCTTCAGCCTCACAAAGTGTTGGGATGACAGGCGTGAGCCACTGTGCCTGGACCCAAAATAATTTCTTAAACCCCGTCCAGCTACCTTCTCCCTCTGTCTGCTTGCTTTTAACTTGTCGATGCTACTATTTCTGATTCCTGTCCTTCCATTCCCTCTTGAACCCCTTCCCAGCAGGCATTTACTCCCAACATCCCACTACATTTACCTCCTAACCACACAGCCGCATCTGATGCTCAGCCCTCCTCTTGCAAAACCAGGGTCCTGCACTCTCCTGGCCCAGCTGCCCTCCCCGACACAGCCCCTCCGCTGCCCTCCATCACCCACTCGCTCCCCTCTAAACCCTGCAGACCTGGGGCTCAGTCCCACAGCTTTTCTTCCCTCTTCATGGTCATTCCATGCATGATCCCATCCCAACTCCTGGCTTTGACCATCACCTGTGTATTGATGTTTCCTAAACACAGTTCTCCAGCTGAGATTTCTGCCCTGCACTCCACACTTTATTCAACCTTCCTGACACCTCCACTGAAATATTTAATTGGCATAATTAACACGTCCAAAAATGAAGTTTCTGGCTCCCACACCTGCAACCTAGCCCTCCCTCAGTCTTCCCCATTGCAGGAAATGGCAGCTGCGTCCCTTCTAGTGGCTCCACCTGAAACTCTGCAGTCATCCTTAGCTTCTCTTTCACTCTTCAGAACAGCAAATCAGGTTTTTGGCCCTAGCTTCAAAATCTACCCCAAATGCCATCACTTCTCACCACTTCCAGGGATGCTCTCACCTGGATGACAGCAGCAGCCCCTCTCTCTCTCTCTTCTGTTTTGTGTTTTTGAGACAGGGTCTCACTTTGCTACTCAGACTGGAGTGCAGTGGTGTGATCACAGCTCACTACAGCCTCGACCTCCTGGGCTCAAGCAATCTTCCTACCTCAGCCTCCCAAGTAGTTGGGACCACAGGTGTGGTGGGCCACCATATTCAGCTAATTTTTAACATTTTTTTGTAGAGTTGGGGGTCTCACTGTGTTGCCCAGGCTGGTCTTGAGCTCCTGGGCTCAAGCAATCCTCCCTCCTTGACCTCCCAAAGTGCTGGGATTCCAGGCATAAGCCCCCGTGCCTGGCCTCACTTCCATCTCACCTCCCTCTTTCTATACTGTCCTCTCTTTTCTTAATGCAGCTGCCAGTGTAACGCTTGAAAGCGTGTCCCATAAGTCGTTCTTCCACCAAAAGCTTCCAGTGTTCCCATCTCACTCAGAATAAAAGCCAATATCCTCTCATTCACCTACAGGGTCCTCCTGGTCGGCTTCCATTACCCCTTAGCCTCACCTGCTGCCATGCCCCTCCTCCCTCCCACACCTTGGCCTCTGCAGCTCCTCCCACCAAGCTGCCTCCCACCTCAGTGTCCCTGCCTTTGTCCTGCCTGGAACACACCTTCCCTCGGCTCACAGCCTTCCTAGCTTCAGGTCTCTGCTCAGCTGTTGCCTCAGCAGACACTGTCCCCTTTAACCTGACATTCTCTGTAACATTCATCCATCAAATTATGGAATACCACGTTGAAGGGGACAATCCTATTTGTTGCTTTATAGTCTGTGTACCCACTAAAAAGTTCCATGAGAGCAGGGACTTTGTTTTATTCACTGTTATATTCCAAGCACCTAGGGCAGTGCCTGGGACAGAGTAAGTTCTCAATAGACTACAGGATGGATGAACAGACAGATGGACACATGGATGGATGGATGGATGGACGGACAGATGGATGGATGGACAGATGGACGGATGGACGGATGGATGGATGGATGGATGGATGGATGAGCCCAGAGGTTTAAAATGCCTTCTGTGTTAAAATAAAGAAAACAATCAGGGTGACAGAATTTGAGTCTACATGGGATGGTGAGGGTAACAAGGGGTGAAGCCAGAGAATCACTTCAGGAATGGCTAGGGGAAGTCCAGAAGGGGAGTTTGTATCTATGAACACCAGAGGAAAGTGTCCAGCCCCCAAAGGCACCCATCTCAGCCCCCCAGAAACTCCACATAGCCTCCTTCTATTTAAATCTCTCTCTGTTACCCCTCAACACATCAGGCCTCTGTTGGAGAGGACAAAAGGGGCGCTGGAATTCCCATCAAAGGCCGCTGGACACATGGTAAAGAGATCAGGGCCCTCGGGATCCTGCTTCCTGGAGGTGCTGAGGCTGCCCCGCCAGTCTGGCTCCTCTCTGGGGTGGGAGGTGTGGTGAGGGGGTTGTGCTTTGGTCCTAGCCTCCTCATATGTCAAATGCCAAACAGCAGGAGGTCGACCTGGGAGAAGCTGGCCAAGCAGCCCCCATCTGGGCTGTGTGTGTGCGCGCACACACTGGCAGGAGGAACAGCACAGAACTCCCTGCCTGTGTCTGCGGTCAGGGCCACAGCCAAGCTGTGACCATCTGTTGTCATTCTGAGAGGCCAGGCCAGGGGGCCAGCACCCTTGAGGAATAAACCTTCCCTTTCACCCAGTCTTCTAGTGTTTGCGAAGAACTTTCATAGCCATCCATCGGTTTTGTTCTCACAACGTCCCTGCCAGATGGGCATTATTCTCCCCATTTTATAGAAGAAGAAATGGAGACTCAGGTGTGGGAAGAGACTCTCCCAAGGTCATACGAGCTGTAAGAGGGGAAGTGGGACTTAGCCCATATGTCAGCGCCTGCCTACCCCAGCCTAGAGGCAGTGAGGATGTCCAAGGTGCCCAGTGCTAAGCACAGGGTCCTCATTGCAGACTCAAGCAGATCTCCAGGGTCAGGCTCTCAGGCACAGCCTCCCACCCATCCCCTGGCTCAGCTCAACCCTCCCCCACCGCCCCCTCTTCCAGGAAGCCTTCTTGGGCTGACATCCCCAAGTAAGTTCCTTAGATGCCTCAAATTCTAGAGCTCCCTACAACCACTTCTTTCCTACTGTGGCTGCCACGCTGTCCATGGATATTCATCTCCTCTGTGGTCCATGACCTCTTGAGGGCAGCCCGGTCACCTAAAGGAACAGATGACTCCCTAACCGCAGATGGCCCACACCTCATTTCCCTTCCAGGCAGCCCAGCAACCTGGGAAAGGAACACAGTGTGGCAGGAAGGGTCCTGCCCAAGGCCACCAGCCAAAAAGGGGCAGAATTGGCACTTGCACCCAAGAGCTTAGGCTCAGCCCCGAACACAGCCGCTAATCCTGCACTGTTCAATGCCAGCCGCTAGCCCCATGTAACTATTTAAATTTACAGTCATCAAAATTTAATAAAATAAACATTTTACTTCCTCAGTGGTACTAGCCACATTTCACAAGTTCAACAGCCACATGAGGTAGTGGCCACCACAGTAGACATCACAGACACAGAACCTTTCCATCACCACAGAAAGCTCTATCGGACAGAACTGCTCTAATCCCAGCTGGGGCTCCGGTCCACAGCCGGGTGCTTCCTGACGCCTACTCTAGCAAGACTGGAGCTTTATCTTGAACTTCCATGGAGTCTCACTTCTTAAGGTCTTCAGGTAGACTTCCTTCAGTTTAGACTTCTTTTTTTTTTTTGAGACAGAGTTTCATTCTGGTCACCCAGGCTGGAGTGCCATGGTGTGATCTCCACTCACTGCAGCCTCTGCCTCCTGGGTTCAAGTGATTGATTCTCCTGCCTCAGCCTCCTGAGTAGCTGGGATTACAGACATGCGCCATCACACCCAGCTAATTTTTGTATTTTTAGTAGAAACAGAGTTTCACCATGTTGGCCAGGCTGGACTCGAACTCCTAACCTCAGGTGATCCACCTGCCTAAGTCTCCCGAAGTGCTGGGATTACAGGCATGAGCCACTGCTCCCTGCAGACTTCTTTCCTTAGGATTCCCAGGCAGTTTACAGCTACCCTGGACTCAAGCTTCCCCTAGAACCAGGGGAGGGGGGTGGGCTAGCTGAACCGACTCCCTTCACCCCAGCTCCGCCTGTCTGGCCTGCCTCAGGAGAAGAAGAACAGGCTGTAGAGGAGGAGAGGAAAGCAGGACAGGGCACTTTGTCATCTGGCCTTTGGGCCGTGCTGCCCTCCCCCATCAGCTGCTCAACACCCCTCCCCCACCCAGCCCACCATCCTCATCTTCATCCAATCCCAAGAACAGATGGGGGCCGGCAGAGAGGGAGAAACGTGACCACAGTGAAAGCACTCTCAAGTGGTAACACAGTCTGGGGGGTCACAGCTGTGTCCCCCGAGGCCTAGCCAGTCTCTCATGTCCGGCCTTGATGTCTGGTAGGGGGCGGATACTTAGGAATCCTGAGGGGAGATGGAGGAATCTGTTGGTGCTGGATTATTCCAGCAGACACACCCCAGTTAGAAATGCAGTCACTCTGGTGGTCACTCATCCATCCATCCATTCAGCACACACTGAATAAGCCCCCACCATGTCACAATGTAACAGGAGGATATAGAGGTGGGCAGTGGACTCCCTAACCAGCTTGACCAGGTAAGGACATGGCTGGTGGGCCTAATCCTCATCCCAGGCTAGATGAAGGTCCTTTGTCTCTGCCCAGTGGTCTGAGCAGGGTGGACACCTCTAGCCCCCTCCCCACACATAGGCGCACATGCCGGCGGGTGGGTGCGCAGACACACACACTCTCAGCTGCTGCCAGAAACCCCCCTCCTGTGGTCTCTCTGGCCAATCACAGCACTGAGGAGTAAGTCCCACTGTCCAGTGGCCCCCAGGGAGTGTATTAGCACATTTGAACGGCTCAACCTGCAACTGACAAAGCCTGGGGCTTTGGGAGGAGACATAGCAGGAGGGGTGGGGGGCTGTGGGGAGCTCTCCTCCCCTCTGCCTCTCAGGGGGAAGCTCAGGACTAGATTAACCATTCTGGGGCACAGAGGAATTTGGGGGCCCCAGCTCCAGCCGTGAATAAGCGATCCATAAAATCCCAATTTACACACTCACTGATCAAACAGCCCATCTACTACCCCAGGAGGTTGGGGGTGGCTCCTCAGCCTCCCCTGCTCTCAAAGAAGGTCCAGGGGAGCCGGGAACTGGATGCAGGATACAGGCTCCCGATGTTTTCTCTGCAGACTCAGTCCCACCCCCTACCCCCATTAGGGGTGCCCAAGCCAAGGGCATGGGACCTGCCAGTGGGACCTGCCAGTACCCCCTGCAACGTGGCTGCCTTGGGATGGGCTGGGGGCTCCCTCGGTCAGGCAGCCATCTTTGTCCACCCTCTGTGAATAACAGCTCCTTTTTTCTCTGGTGTTGCCCTGGGGCCGCCAGGCCTGACTCCAACCTCATCAGAGCTGCTAATCACTTTTCCAGCTCTTCTCTCGTCCCCGCCCACTTCTTCCCAACAGCCCCTCCACGTTTTCTCTGGACCCTTCCCTGGAGCTGCCCTGGGATGCTCAGAGCGCCTTCCTTCCACTGTCTTGTTTCACCCCAAAGCGAGGCAATATCCAGGAACACAAGGTGGCTCTGGGCTGGTTCTCTGTCCCCAGCCCATCTTCTGGGAGACAGCTGGTAGAGAAAATTACCCTTGTCCCTGCCGCCAAAGAAAACACAGTGTGCCTCCCTCTTGCCTAGGTGTTGTTTGCTCCCCTTGGTTAGGCTGCCTGCCATTTCAGCCAGAGAAAATCATTTTGGTTAACAAGGATTCTCTTTTAAACCAAATAGAACCTCTGGGAGGCTCCAGGCTGTAAGCCAGTCACACCTCCAGGAGGATTAGCAAGGCTGATTTTCCTTCTCCCTCCCACCTACTTGAGGTGAGCTGCATGAGCCACTAGAAGTGTTCATGGGGACCAAGCACGGTGGCTCACACCTGTAATCACAGCACTTTGGGAGGCCAAGGTGGGTGGATCATGAGGTCAAGAGATCGAGACCATCCTGGCCAACATGGTGAAACCCCGTTTCTACTAAAAATACAAAAATTAGCCAGGCATGGTGGCACAAGCTTGTAGTCCCAGCTACTCAGGAGGCTGAGGCAGGAGAATTGCTTGAACCTGGGAGGCGGAGGTTGCAGTGAGCGGAGATGATGCCACGACACTCCAGCCTGGGCAACAAGAATGAAACTCTGTCTCAAAAAAAAAAAAAAAAGAAGAAGAAGTGTTCATGGAGGCCAGGGAAAACAAGTCTTTGGGGCTGGGAATTGGCTACCGCACTGCACGCTGCTTCTCACTACACGCAAGCTATGTTGGAGCAGGTCAGAGATGGATGTCAGCTCTTGGGCCCTGGGGGAAGAAAGGAGTAAGGGCTGCCTGTCTCTGTGCTTCCCAGAGGCCACTGCACACTGGGCTGGGAGCTGGGCCTGCATTGTCTCATTCAGTTCCCACAGCAGGCTGCTGGAGGACTGCGGTGTGAGTCTGTTCTACAGTGAGACACACCCGCCCCTTCTCTCCTTCCTCCCCTTCACTGGCTGCTCCAGGTACCCCACCCCAACAGAGCCTGGACCCATTGGTAACCTGGGTAAGGCAGGTGTCTGAAGGGCAACCTGAAAGACTGACCCAGGGCTGGGGGGTCTCCAAGCCCACTCTAGCAAGCCCTCCCTCCCTCCCGTGACGCAGGCATTGCAGGAGTGAGCACTGACCTGAGTCAGCCTCTGAGATGCGGGACAATGTCTCAATCTGTTTCCTCCATTGTGAAATGGGGGTGGAGAGGCAGCATCCCCCCCACAGGCTGGCCTGAGGGCAGTGAAGGAGAGGTGGAACTTTCGTGACTAGCTGGAGGGGCCACCCCTGCAGGACCCAGGGCAGGCCCCAACTCGCTCCTAGAGACTGGCCAGGTGCGGCGGCCTGGGAAAGAGGCAGGGCTGCTCTCCAGGCCCAGAAGGACCCCACTGGTTTGACAGAGGACTCCAAAGAGAGAACACAACCCTGGAGCTGCCTGCGGGGCCCCAGAAGAGTGCTGCCTTGCAGGAGTGAGTTCCCTGTCCTGCTCTGACCAGCTGACCATCGCTGAAAATGCAGCCCTGGCCAAGCGAGGTGGCTCACACCTGTAATCCTAGCACTTTGGGAGGCCGAGGTGGGTGGATTACTTGAGATCAGGAGTTCGAGACCAGCCTGACTAATATGGAGAAACCCCATCTCTACTAAAAATACAAAATTAACTGGGCATGGTGGTGCCTGCCTGTAATCCCTACTCGGGAGGCTGAGGCAGGAGAATCACTTGAACCCAGGAGGCAGAGATTGTGGTGAGCCGAGATCGAGCCACTGCACTCCATCCAGCCTGGGCAACAAGAGCGAAATTCTATCTCAAAAGAAAAAAGAAAATGCAGTCCCAAACCACAGCTTCCCAGGATGTCCTCGCCTGACCCCTGGCTGCTCTGACCTGCGTCCTGGGACATCTGTCACCAACTTTTCCTCTCTGCTAATGGAGGAGCTGCAGGGCCCTGCTCTGACTGCTCCCCCAGCCCACCCTCTGCCACTTAGAAACTGGCAGGCAAGGTCCCATGCCCCTGCTTCAGGTCCCTCTTGACGGCCCACTGTGCCCAGACACAACTTCATCTTGAGTCACATTCTTCACTGTCCCTTGGAATCTTAAGAGGAGATGTAGGAATCTAGGCGAGAATCTTAGGTCCCTCTAGGAGGGTCCACAGAGACCAAGGAAAACACCTCCACCTTCTCTCTCCAGATCCCATCTGCTCAGCGCGGCTGGAACCCTTGGGCGCCCTGTGTCTCAGTCTCTCCAGCCTCCACTCATCCAGCTGATCATGAAGTCAGGCTTACACTCTCTCTCTAAAATAACCCACAGTTCTCATGTCCCCCACTACAGCTGGCCCCACATCTGAACTCTGCCTCTGTTCTCTGCTCTCCTCATCTTTCTTCTGTATGGCTGCCAGGGTTGTCTTTTCTACAACAGAGTCAGCCTCCTACCAAGCACAGAGAGGATGCTAAACCCTTCAGCCTGGCACCAGAGGTAAATGGGTCTGTCCTTCCTTTCAGCCTCAGGCCCTCCCAGCTCCTCCAGTCACATCAGCCCATTCTCTCTGAGGCTGTTGCTCTCTCCCTCTTTGGTGCCCCCGAGCATGTCCTGGGAGCCTCTGCCTTGCCACTCCAATGCCTGATTTAGAGGTGACACCACTTGTTAACTGGGTTCCCATTCCCTCTGCTGTTTAGCCAGCCCCTGCCTGTGAGCCCTGGTGCAAGCAGCTCTCTAGCCCTCTCTGCTGCTCTCTGTCTTCCCTGACCTGCTCCTTCCCAAAGTCCCCTCCCTCAGAAAACATTCCCTGACACACAGTGGTAGGAAAAGCAGGGCCACTGGAGAGAGGATGACCTGGACTTTTTAATGATATTCATGACTTTTTGTCAGCAATTATTTTTTTAAAATATGACTTGCATTTCTTTTCTTTCTTTCTTCTTCTTCTTTTTTTATTTTTTGAGACAGAGTCTTGTTCTGTTGCCCAGGCTGGAGTGCAGTGGTACAATCTTGGCTAACTACAACCTCCGCCTCCTGGGTTCAAGCGATTTTCCTGCCTCAGCCTCCTGAGTAGCTGGGATTACAGGCACCTGCCACCGTGCCAAGCTAATTTTTGTATTTTTAGTAGAGACAGGGTTTCACCATGTTGGCCAGGCTGGTCTCGAACCCCTAACCTTGTGATCTGCCAGCCTTGGCCTCCCAGAGTGCTGGGATTACAGGCATGAGCCACGGTGCCCGGCAGATGACTTGCTTTTTTACTGAGGAACAGGGATTTGCAGTTGACTCTGCACTTTGCACCCCCACCCCTGAGTCAGTTCTCCTCCCTGAGGCTCAGTCTCTAGTACTGAAGGCAGCCTTGCACCCATGCACTCAGTGAGCGGGCACTGGGGGGAAGGCACGGGTGCTCAGTTGAGGTCTCTGTGGGCTGTCCTCTGTCCACTTGGGGTGCCCCTGTGATCTGGGGCTGGTGAGGTCCTTCCAGTGCCTGTCCCCTCTTGTGTCTGCATCTGAGGCTCCTCTTTGCTTGGGACTTGGCCCTGCATGGGCACAAGATGGAGGATGAGGCCAGGGCTCTTTACCACTTTCAGCCTTAGGCCCCTTTTGCGGTCTGGAAAACCTGCGGCCTGTTCTCAAAAATACTTTCTCAATGCATAAAGTAAAATTGCATGGGACCACGAAGGGAATTCATAACACTGGAATACAGTTCTCTGCAGGAGCTCCTCAGGGGCCATGGACCACAGGGCTCAGCCCAAGAGCCTAGAATCTCCTGGAGGGCCCCACCCTTCTCCCCGTAGCCAGGTTTAGGCTCCAAGGTTGACTTGAGTCCGTTTGGGTGGCATGTGGCCTCCAAAAGGCTTAAGATTTAAAGTCTGGGTGATCCTGTGTGCCTTGGCCCCAAATATGGCCCCTTCCTGTGCATGGAGATGGGAGAAAGGCATGTGCCCACAGGGCCAGGCCTGACCAAAGGTGAGGAAACAGGCCCAGGCAGCCCACCCAGGTGCCCCCAGCAGCTGCCTCAGCCCCTCCTGCCCTCTCCCAGCCCTGGGGGGGCTGAGCCAAGTAACTCCAGCTATGCAGCCTGGCCTGTCCACCTGGGTGTGAGGGGGCAGGGCTGCCTCAAGGGGATGGGCCCCCGCACCTGCAGGGCCACAGGGACACAGGGGGAAAGAGACACTGGGGGGAGGGTGCAAGGAAAAGCCGAAATGACCGCAGCAGCTCCAGCCTGCCTGCTCCCTTACAGGATTCTCACCACAAGCCAAGTCCTGCCCTGAGTGCGTCACACACATCAGTTCATTTAATCCAAGCGAGGATGTTATTCCCGTGTTGCAGAGGAGGAAAGTGAAGCATGGTTAACTTGTCTATGTCACCAAGCTACGACAGATGCCACCCCAGCAGTCTTGCTCCAGATGCCTTTCTGCCGGCCACATGAGCAGCAGGTGGTGGTGCTGCCATCCAACAGCTGAGAACACCTAGGGAGCAGTCGATTCCCACGCTCTTCCTCAACCTCCCCTGCCCCCCAGCCCTCCTTCCTTGAACCCCCCTCCCACACTTAGCCACCAACCCTGGAGCTTAGCATATCTCAAACTTGTTCTCATGGGACCAAATAAGTTCTTGCCCAGGTCTGAGAGGCCCTGGCCTCCAGGCTAGGATACAGGACCCTAGTTAGGGTCTCAGCTGCACTCTGTGGAGAGTGATCAGAAAGGGTGGCAAGCCTGAGACTGTGCTCAGAGGAGTGGGAACGAGAAAGGCTCCCAAGGACCGGATCTCCACACGACTGTGGCAGCCAGTGCAGCTCTGCACAGTGCCCCCTCTCCTTTTCCTCAAAGGCAGCAAATCCTCAGCTGGGCCTTACACCTGTTATCCCAGCACTTTGGGAGGCTGAGGCAGGCAGAACACGAGGTCAAGAGATCAAGACCATCCTACTCAACATGGTGAAACCCCATCTCTACTAAAAATACAAAAATTAGCTGGGCATGGTGGCGCAGGTACTAGGGAGGCTGAGTAGGAGAATCACTTGAACCTGGGAGGCAGAGGTTGCAGTGAGCCAAGATCATGCCACTGCACTCCAGCCTGGTGACAGAGTGAGACTCGGTCTCCAAAAAAAAAAAAAAAAAAGGCAGCAAATCCTCCATGGAAGACAGAAGGACCTGGCCCCATCTGAGGACACGTGGGCCATCTCTGGAAGTGCAGAGTCCCCATCAGGGGAGGCACTCAGCACCAGAGAATGTCTTTCCTGACACTCCCAGGCAAGTGGAAGGGCTCTCTCCTCCTCTCCACAGTTCTTCTCTGATATCTACGCACAACAAACTCAACAAGTCCCAGGCTAAACTGACCTCCCTACCTCAGCCTCCCAGCTGCCTTCCCCACTTTTAGGCAGCTCCATCTTTCTCAACAAGGGTCTCAGTCCCCAAAACTCAGGCCTGAAGAGGGCCACAATGTGGAAGATGATGATGGTACAAGAATGGCCAGCTCATGCAGGACACCGTGTGCCTGGAAAGAAGCCCCTTCCTAGAGGAGCGAGGACCCGGCCACTGATGAAATGCTGTTTCTCCAGAGAGCAGAGAGCGGGGGAAGCTGCAGCTTCTCCTGGTGTCCACAGAGTTCCCAGGGAGCCCCTCTGCTCCAGCAGAAGCCAACAGACAGGCTGGGTGGGGAGGGAGCCACATGATACAAGGGCTGGGGAGGCGGGATCCTTTTTCAGGTATAACCTAAATCCTACCAATTTTCTTTCCCCACTGGCCTGGAAAGAACAAACACCTCCAGATCCTTAAGCATCCAAGGGTCAAATAGGGCAGTCAGCTGCAGGGGGACTCTCCCCAAGCAGTGGCCCTTGTCTCAGTTTGCTTCTAATGCCCACCGACACAGCCTCCCCCAGGAAAAGGCAATCTGCTTAGGAATCCACTGATGCAAGCCCCTGCTGTCAGATGCTGGTCCTCCCCCTCAGCCTCCAGAACCTGTCCTGTACCCTCGCCAGAGCCCAGAGGCTGCCATTCCCCAGCTCACACACCCTCTGAGGCTTCCTTCTGCTTAGAGAATGCAGGGACAGTGGTTCTAAAAGCATAACCTGTCCCTTTGCCTCTTCACTGGTCCCCAACATCTTGTGAGATCCTTGAAGATAGCATCACATCAGAAAATAATTGTTGCTGGATGAATAGCTACTTGGATAAAATATTCAAGGCCTCACAGCCATGATATGTGCTAGGTGCTTATGGCAAAGCAACACCAAAGCTGGGGCCACCCTTGGGCTCTCCCTGGCCACGTGGGAGGCTGCAGGTGGTTAAAGAAGACCCAAAGCATAAAAGCCCCAGCTCAGGGCCTGGTCCATAGGTGTCCACTGCATGTGTGGGGCGTCTCAGGAAGGCCAGTCCTGGCTGGGCACCCACGGGAGCAGCTGCGATTCACCCAGAGCCTTGCACAGTACTAGGCACAGTGCGTAGGTGTTCAAAACAGGTTTGTTAATAGTAAATGAAGTTTTGTGGCTCATGTCTGTAATCCCAACACTTTAGGAGGCTGAGGTAGGTGGATCACTTGAGGCCAGGAGTTCGAGACCAGCCTGGCCAACATGGCAAAATCCCATCTCTACTAAAAATACAAAATATATATATTAGCTGGGTGCAGTGGCATGCACCTGTAGTCCCAACTACTCAGGAGGCTGAGGCATGAGAATTGCTAGAACCCAGGAGGTGAAGGTTACAGTGAGGGAAGATTGTGCCACTGCACTGCAGCCTGGGTGACAGAGGAGACTCGGTCTCAAAAAAAAAAAAAGAGTTAATGCAGCCTCTTTGACACATCTTCCCATCCATCCCTGATTAATCACACTGGGCTGGGGACCATGTGTCCTGAGTCTGCCTGGGCAGTGAGAGGGGAAAGAGGGAGGTATGCTGCTACCTTCCAGATTCCTACAGGCATGCATGCTGCTTCTCCTCCCATCCACCTCCCCACCCCCCATCCACCTCCCTACCCCTCTCTGCCCTGACTCTGTGTTGGAGAGGGCTTCAAAAATGGCCTAGCAGGCTGGTTGCAATGGCTTGGTACTTTGGGAGGTCAAGGTGGGAGGATTGCTTGAAGCCAGGAGTTCAAGATCAGCTGGGCAACATAGTGCGACCCCCAACTCTACAATTTTTTTTTTAAGATGACCTGGGCAAGCACTGCTGTGGGCCAGAACTTTCACACACACATGTCCTTTCCCCGTCCTCACTCCTATGCCACAAGGTCATTCTCTGGAGTCCCTGGGCCCTGCGTCACTAAGCAGGTCACCAAGGTGGGCTTCAGAATCAAAGGCGCAGACTATGAAACCAGGGCTACATCACCATCACGTGAGGTTCTCATCCGCATTTTAGAAATGAGGAAATTGAAACCCAAACAGATGAAGTTACTTGTCTGGAGTTACATCTGACTAGCAGCAGGGGGTCACTGAAGCTCAAGGTTTGGTCTCTAGGGTAGGGGTCATGACTGGTCATCATAAAATGGAGTTGGGGCTACGGAGGCAGGCCATGGACTCTGCCCAGCTCTCCTACTCACTGAGAACTCCCCACTCAGCCTCCAGCCCTGAAGATGAATTCCAAAGGCTGACACTGCCCATACCTCAATACTAAAGGAAAAGACAGAAGGCACTCAGGGGATTCGCACTGCAGTCCCCTTTCCTTGGCTGAACAAACCGGGGAAATGTCGGCCTCAACAGTGACTACAGCCCTGAGCACCTGCACCTAGAGTCATTCAAGGCTAGGACTCAGGTCTCCCAGCTCCTGTCTCCTTTCATCCTTGCCATACCCCGAGTAGGAGGTGGACACCATTCTTCACTCTATTTCCCACTTCACAGATGAGATACAGAGTGCTTAACAAGTATGTGGAAGTGTTAACTATGATTCATCAAGATGCTTATGAAACTGCTTGGAGAAGAGCAATTGCCACTTGTTCCTGGAGACAAGTGGACCCTAAAACAAAAAATGCCTGGACAGCCTCTCTCTAGACCAGACAGTCAGAGATGAGACAAACAGCCCAGACCCCGACCCAGGCAGTGTGAACTCTTCCCACTTAAAGGCTGGCCTAGCACCTAGGTCTCATATACCTGGTCCCCTGGTTCCAGCGGTCCCGCTGCTAGTAATAAGGTGGTGGTGGATCAAACACTGAGTGGGGAGGCCAGGAAACCCAGGCTGCAGGCCTGACTCTGCCCTCAGCACATTGGAGAGGGCTGGATTAGGGTGAGGGTTTCTTTTTTTTTTTTTTTGAGACGGAGTCTCGCTCAGACACCCAGGTTGGAGTGCAGTGGCATAATCTCAACTCATTGCACCTGGATTCTCCTGCCTCAGCCTCCCAGTAGCTGGGATTACAGGCGCACACCACCACGCCTGGCTAATTTTTTTGAATTTTTAGCAGAGATGGGTTTTCACCATGTTGGCCAGGCTGGTCTTGAACCCCTAACCTCAAATGATTTGCCTGCCTCAGCCTCCCAAAGTGCTGGGATTACAAGTGTGAGCCACTGTGCCTGGCCTGAGGGTTTCTTGACAAGGTCCCCATGGGCTTCAGGGGATCCAAGAACCCTCTAAAGCAGAATGTAAAGTGTGGTGTCCATTAATGGAAGCGCATTGTTCTGGGGATGGCTTTCAATAGTCCCTCCAAGGGCTCTGTAAATCAAAAAAAGTTATGGACCCCCAGAATGGGTAATCTTGGAGGTTCCTTCCATTCCCTAGTATTCTTGGGATATATATGGGTTTAAACAGGAACGACACTCCCCATCCTTCAAGGCCAATTCAGCAGCTACTCTGGGAAGCTAGAGATTTCTGCTAGAAATCTAGCAGATTTCTTGCTTCTGTGACTACAGGGGAAGGCTGGGAACCCAATGTCACAAAGCTTGGCAGGGTCCCTTTGCCCTGATCTCCCTCACCAGACAGCCAGCTCCCAAAAGGGGGCAGGACCAGCCCAAGGCTAAGGCAGCAGAAGCCAGCACCCCATGCTTGGCCTCATGTGCCCCACCCCCACCCACAGTCTCTGTCCTCTGGAGAGCAAGGGTTCTCAGGGCTGCAGAGCACAGGGGCACCGAAGCCTGGAGTCCACATCTCCCAGCCACAGCCCTGGAACTTCACGGAGCCATGCTCCTTTCAGGAACCTGGTTTTCATTAAATCGGGTAAAGGAGTCGTTAACTGCCAAGTCCAGAAGAGGCAAAGTTCTGCTAGGAGGCACAGGGAAGGTGAAGGAGACCAGCCTGTCCCTTGCCCTCCCTAGCTGACCGACAGTGGGGGGAGGGGGAGGCAGGGCTCCTAAGGGTCCAGCGAGGGGCAGCAGTCCGAGCTGGAGTTGGGGGGAGAGTCGGGGGAGTCCTGCCCCAGATAATAAGCAATTGTTAATGTGATCCATATGGATCCTGACTGGCCTCTCTGTTTAACAGGATGATAATGGCAGGGAAAGAATGCTGGTCTGTGGAGAAGGGAAGGGGCAAAGTCCTCCCTGGTCTTGGGGGGGGGGAGGGGGGAGTAGGGTCATGGGGAGAAGGAAGAAGAGAAGAAGAGAAAGGGAGAGGAGGAGCCCCCATCCAGGGGTCTCTACCACCCAAGAGCACAGAGCCGTTTACCTGAAAGTGGCCAGATTCCATGCTATACAGACTCTGGCTGAAAGCCCTTACAAAACCCCTTTTATTCAGCCAACATTTATGGGGCACCCACAAGGTGCCAAGCCCTGAGGCGAGCCAGTGGTGGCAGGGCCAGGGAGTACCTGCTCCCCTTCAGTCAAAGCCCAGTGTGGACCGCTGCGCAAAGGCGGAAGGGAGCACAGGTGCAGGCCACGGAGGGAGAAGGCACTGACAGGAGCCTGGGGCTGGGGAGGTGGTGCACAGGATGCGCATCTGACTTGGGCCCTGAAGAATAAGGAGGTTGTGGAAAGACAGGGACAATGGGGAAGGCATTTGGCTGGAGGAACAGCGGGAGCAAAGGCAGAGAGGCGTGAAATTGCGTGGAGAGAGCCCTAGCTCTCGGCAATAAAGCTGCGGCCCAGGCAGGGCAGGGAGGGGAATCCTGATCCATAAAAAGCTGTGCCCATGGGTGAGCAGAAGAAAGACAGGAAAGGGCTCCGCCGCACCACACTCAGTCTGGGTGGCTGTCCCTAGCCTTCCCCCAGTCTGGTACTGGAACTGACAGTCACAGGACCCTGAGCCCAGCCCTCAGCCACACCACGGCCGGAGAACCGGGCAGGGCCTCCGAAGCCAAACTCGTTTCTGTCTCTCAGCCCCTTCTTCTCCTGGGGCGGGGGAAGGGGCGGGAGGAATTCCCCCCCAGGAATGCGGGTCATCTAGGCCTCCCCAGGAGCAACTCCTCTGCCCCACACAGCCTAATTCCCTTTGGCCCAAGAGGGCTTCGCCCAGAAGATATTACAGAGAGGGCAGGAGGATCGCACCCGTCTGCCGTGAACGCCAATGGAATCAAGTGGAAAGAATGGTGTTAAACATGGGAAAGGGGATTTACGAGGCCTGTCACCCGTCCAGCCCAGCCACCCCAGCAAGCCCCGCCCCTTTCCTCGCCCACCCCAGGAAGTCCCGCCCCGCCCCCCGCCCGCAGCTCGCACGGCCTCCGAGTACCCGCGTCCCCACGGCTGGGTGGCGGCGGCACCGCAGCACCCGGCTGCCCGGCGCGCCCGTCCTTGGGGGGCTAAGGCACTGCAGGGAACGGCGTCGACTCCGGACTGAGAGGCTCGGGGAGGGAGCCGCTTTAGGAGGAGGCTGTGGGATTTCGGGGTAGGCTCTGGGAGTGTCTGGGAGTCCCTTGCAGGGTCAGAGGGCTTCGCACCTTGGCATCTGCCGTCCCAGCCTACTCCAGAGACTGGGCGGCTCCACTGGGGAGGCCCCATGCCCCAGGAACCGGGAAGCCCCCCTAGGCCGTAAGCCCAGAGCTGGGCTGGAACCGGCTGGCTCCCCACTCCTCTGCCCGGCCGAGAGCAGGAGCCCGCTCCGCCGCTGCAGCCCGTGCGGACTACAACACAAACATTCTTCCGTCCTCTATTCTCCTCCAAATTAGGTATCCATGGAGACAGGGCCGGCAGCCTGACAGCCCTACGGCCTAATCCTGATTTAGTGACCGTCCCTTTAACAGCCCACCCACCCGTCCACCCACCCCTGCGCCCCGGGCCGCCGCTGGGCGCAGGCTCCAGGCCGCGCGCTCTCTGCCCCGCGCAGACCCCCTTCCAGGCCTCCTCCTCCGGCGGGGGGAGGAGGGGACCAGCGGGGCTGGGGAAGGGGACCAGCATTTGCTGATCACCTAGTGGGTGCTCAACACTCTGCGAAGGACCCTCTGAGGAGGGGCTTGCTAGCATGCGAATCTCTGTGTAGACCAGGAGAGGGGTCTTGCGGTGGGGAACTTTGAGGGGCCCTCTCTGGAGACCTGGGAGCTCCGAGGGTCCCCTCTGTAGCCTGTATCCCCAGGGTGAAGGTGAGTACAACGCCCTGACTCTGAAACTGGGGCTCTGTTCTCCCGGGCCAGAGGAGAAGACTTGAAGAGCGTGGGCGTTAGGGGCGCGGGGACCCTAAGTAGCCTCAGTCTCCTGTCACTGCCCCGTCACTGTGCTGGGGAATCTCTGGGCCAGTAACCCAGCCCCCACCCCTCCCACACACACAGGGGCCGCTGGACAAAGACCTTACGGAGTGGGAGGGGCCTGCTGGCCGGCCCTCGGGCTCCGGACGCTGGATCCTTCTGGGACCTGAACCCGCAAACCCCGGCTCCCCACCCTCAGGCCCGCAGACGCCCCCCGAGCCGGCTGTTCGCTTTCGCTGAAGCCTCCGCACCAGAGAGGGCTGCGAGGCGGGTACCCGTCGGCGGCCAGGCGGAGATCCCCGGCTCTGCCCGCCCCCTCCCCCCGGGAAGTGACCCTCGGCTCCCACGTACCCGCTAGGGTCTCCCGCCGGCCCTGCCCTCCGACCCCAGCCTAGGTGAAACCCGCGACCCGCAGCCCCGCCCTCTCCGGCCCTCCCCGGCCCCGCACTGGCGGACAAAGCTCCAGACACCCAGACCAAGCGGTCACCTCCCCCCACCCCGGACCCCGGCCGGTCCGCGGCCCGTACCTCGGCATCCCGGCCGGGTCCTAGGTGAGTGTGCGCGGCCTGGGGGCGCGTCCGGCCCGGGGACCTGGGCGGGGGCGCGGGCCGGGGGCGACAGGCCTGGGCTGGGGGGCAGCGGCGCTCACCATCCTGGAGCCGCTGCTGCTGCTGCGGCTGCTGCGGCCGCCGCGGGCGGGAGCGGGACTGGGCAGTGGGGGTGGCCGGACAAGGGGCGGCCCCGGCTCCCCCCGCAGGCAAGACCCCCACCCCCACCCCCGCCTCCCCTCACCCGCCCCCAGCGCCCTCCCTCGCAGGCCCTGGCTCCCCTCCCCTTTCCCTGCTCCTCCCTCTCCTAGTGCCCCTCTCTTCCCCCAACTCCCGCCCCTTCTCTGGCCCTCCACCCCCGGCTTCTTCCGCGCCCTCCCCCACCTCGCCCCGCCCCACCCCCACCTCCCCTGGGCTCGCCCAGCCCCTCCTCGCCACCCTCCCGTCTGGCCCCGCCCCCGCCCGCCCCTGGCTCTAAAATAAATTAGCCACAGAGGGGAAAAAAGAGCAAATGACCCTCGGTGTGGAGAGTGTCCTTCGCCACTCTCAGACCCGCCCGCCCCGCCTCTCCTGGCCATCGGAGCGGGAAGTTGGGGTAGAGGTGGGGGTCGGGCCGGCGGGTAGGGCTCGGGGACTGCCGGGGGACGGGACCGAGGCCTGGACTGAGCAGTCCAGCCCGTCGAGCGTGTCCGCTGGATGTGGGCGACTTCCTGGGTCGAAGGGCAAAGGGGAAGGCAGCCGGCCTGGGCCCGCGCGGTCTGCGGGCCGCCAGAGACCCCTTCTCCCAGAACGGCCTTGGCCCCCTGGCCACAACCTGGTGAACACTTACTCACTTCCTCAGCCCCCAGGTGAGCTGAGCACCCACTGCATGAGGGACTCTGCTGCGCCTGTCCTCCCGGGTGCAGAGGGCAGGACGCGCTGCCAAGAAGGCCGCTGCTCTATGCTGATGCCACTTCGGGTGCGGTGGGCGCGGGGAGGAGGGCCAGCACTGGACGGGGGGCAGCGGACTGTGGGGTGTGAAATCTAAACAGCGGCTCCACTGGAGGGCTTCCCCAGAAGACCACAGTCACACTGGGCCAAACAGGATGACTGGCATGAAGGATGAGTCCCAGACCTCAAGTCCACTTAGAGGTGTCCAAAGACATTCGTTCAACAGATACATACTGAGTGTTAACTTTGTGCCAAACATTGGACTGGGCACCACGGATACCCAAGAGAGTCCAAGAGGCACAGCCCTGTCTTCCTGGAGCTCCCAGTGGAAGGGTAGACAGAATTCTGCCACACACACACACACACACACACACACACACACACACACACACTCAAGGCTTCCTCAGGGATAAAGGCACTTTGCCCCAGGAGAAAGTAAGAGGGTGCTGTGCTGATGATGGAGGGTCCAGAGACCCTTCCTGATGTGGAGCCTCCAGATGTCCCAAGGCTATGGTGTTTCCACCCAAGGGCAGTGCTTAAGGGTCCTCTCTCCTGAGGGCTTTTTTTTCCTTTTGAATGGCTCCCTAGCCTGTAGATCAGGGCTCTGTCCCCATTTACAGGACTACAAAACACTACCCCCTCCCTCTTCCTAATGTGGATTCCCCTGCAGGCTCTGGGGTCTGATGGGTCGGGGGCACTCCTTTAGGTGCCACTCAGGGAAAGGGAAGGGCCTCAGTAGCTCCCACTTCTTTCCCAGCCCACGTATGGAAGCAACGAGCACCCACGCAGGTTCTGGTAATTGCCAAGGTCACTGTCTCTTCCACCTTCAGAATTCTCTCTTCCTTTCCACTCCACACCCCCAGGACCTACCCTGGCACAGGAAGAGGGATGTGTCATGGCTCAGAGTGCTAGAGTAGCCCCTGGCTTCAGAATCAGAAAGGCACGACGAAGGGAGCCACGGCCACCATGCTAAGAGAGCGGAACCCTTGCTGGAGGGACAATCCCAGGCTGCCAGCTGGAAGGAACTCCTTGAATATTTCCTCATTGTTGGAGTACCGGAGGCCCAGAGAGGAGAAGTGACACACTTGGGGTCACACAGCAAAGCTGGATTTAGAACCCACTGCACTCTTGCCACTCCTACCTGTCAGATTCCCCGAGAGCCAGAGACAGGAACTAAGGGAAAGACCAATGTCCACATGAGCTAGGTGCCTCAGCCAGCAGGATTAGTGCCAGGAAGCCAAGCCTGGCATTGCCATCAGGGATCCTGACATTAGGCTCCAGGGTAGGGGGGATGACAGAAGTGGGGTTGGACTGAGGGGCCCAGCGTGAAGGAAGGAATTGATCATACACTCCCCTGGAGTTCTCCTTCATCTTCCAGGAGTCCAGGAGTAAAGGAAGGGACAAGCTGAAAGCTAAGAAAAGCCTTGCTAGTGAGATGGCAAAAGGCATCAGCACGCTGGAGAAGGCTTTTGCTGGACTCCAGGGGCAAGGCCCGCAGCTTGGCAGTACTGAGTTGTTTCCAATGGGCAAACTGCCGTGGGTCACATTAAGAGGTTTAGTTAGCAGATGGGGGTGAGGTTGATCACTTCACCCCTCCATCTTCCACCCTGCACCAGTGCTCAGGCAATGACGTGTGGCTCCCCATCCCAGAGCTCATTCAAGTCCTCTTAATACATCATCCAGCCTCCTGGGCTGACAAATACTCAGTCCTGGCAAAAAGCTGTTCGTCACATCTCTACCTCCTGCCCTCCTGGGCAAGGCCCTGAGGGACTGATCTCTGAGGACTCTGGGCTGACCCCACTCCTGGCTGTCCACAGACAAAGGATCTGTGCCCTGAGAGCCCCTGCTGAGGTGGCTGTGATCACCCCCAGGCAGGTCAAGTGCCTGGCAATGGATTGGATAATAATAGTGGTAATGATGGCGGTGATGTGTGGCTTCTGCCAAGGACCCTCCATTGCTTCCTGGCCCCTTTGCTGGTATCACATCCAAGGTGGAGGATCCCACCCCCATCCCACCCCCAGGGGAAGCAGGTGCTATGCATGGCTGCGTAGCTGAGTGTAGACACCTGCTGCGGGTGCATGCCTCTGGGTGTGCAGCACAAGTGTGGGAGTGTGTGACCTTCCTGGTCCAGAGACCTGCAACAAGGGCTTTCTAAAAGCGTTAAGAAGAAAAATAACTCTTTGGGTCTAGGGAGAATCAGCACTAAGGATTTTGGAGAGAGGGGGGAGAGTTGGAGGAAGTAAAAGCCAGAGAGAGAGGGCAGGAGGAGCAAGTGGGGTGAAAAGGAAGGAAAGAAAAGGGGCCTGGGTGGGGGGAAGGATGAGGTGGGGGGAGGAAGGGAGAAAGAAACGGAAGAGAGGAAGAGGAAAGGGTGGGGAGGCTTCTTTGTGGTCCTCTGGACTGGCCACTCAGAAGTCATTATGAGCAGAAAAGGAAGGAAATGTGTCCCGGCTTGGGGATTGGGGTGCGTGCCCAAAGGACACCACACCCAGCTGGGCTTCCCCCCACCACACTTGCCCGGGACTCAGACTGCTCTCCCCACAAATGGAAGCTCTAGCCTGTCTCATTCTTGCTGTTTGGCCATCAAGGCTCAGTTCCCAGTGCCTCCCAAACCCTGCTCAAACCACCCCCCCCACCCGAACTCTCATTCTTCATGAATGTATACCAGCTTTGCCTTCCCACTGTGCGACAAGCTGTGTCTGGATCAGATCCCCACCCCACACCCAGCCTAGGAGTCCTTGAAAGCCTCTGGGCAAACTAGAAAACATGCTGCTCCCTCTGGGCAGATGCAGCTCGGATTTGGGAGGAGAAGCTGGGTGGCTTTCAGACCCCACTCGCTTCCTGGGGCCCAACACTTGGGGACCCTGATATCCCACTTCCAAAATCCTTACCCCACACGTGGCCCTGCTGTTTCTTCTGTGAGTAGAAGCACGTCCACCCCCCACCATCCTGGACATAATGCAGCGTAGCTTTTCAGCCAGCACTCCAAACTGATTCCACTATGTACCTTATAATCACACAGAAACTCTCACTAAACACTCATATCTTTTTTTTTCTTTTTCTTTTCTTTTTTTTTTTTTGAGATGGAGTCTCGTCCTGTCACCAGGCTGGAGTGCAGTGACAGGATCTCAACTGATTGCAACCTCCACCTCTGGGTTCAAGCAATTCTTCTGCCTCAGCCTGCCAAGTAGCTGGGACTACAGGTGTCCAACATCGTGCCCAGCTAATTTTTGTATTTTTAGTAGAGATGGGGTTTCACCATGTTGGTCAGGCTGGTCTCGAAATCCTGACCTCATGATCCACCCGCCTCAGCCTCCCAAAGCGCTGGAATTACAGGCATGAGCCACGGTGTCGGCCCACACTCATACCTTTTTATTACCTTAGAATCTTTTTGCCTAGACTCTCATTTCCCTATTCTGCCTGGTGAGATCCTATTCATCCTTCAGAGCCCAACTGAGGTATGCCCTCCTCTGTAAAGTCTTCCCTATCTGTATTGCATCCTAGCAGAGCTAGTAGCTCTACTCCCAGAGCACTTCCAGCCCATTTTTTCCCCCTAGGTTCTCGGGATTGAGCGCACTCCACCCTGTCCAAATGCAGGAGCCTCCCCCAAGTCCTGCATGGTCCACCCTCTATCATGCTAGCCCATCTGGAACCTTGGAACCCTACTGGGCTTCTTCCCTCCCTAAAGCTTACAGACCCAGGGCAAAATGGGGAACTGCAAATCCAAGTGGCCCAGAGGTCTCTCCACCCCCACTCTGGGCCTGGGCCTGACAGGAGATTCTCAGCACATCTGGTTGTACTTAAATCATCCAGGACTACCGGAGCAGGTTCCCAGCCTCCTCCCCTTCCTAAACCAGCCTTCCAGGTCTTCTCCAGGATGCCTTCCCTGACTGGCTCAGCCCCAGTATCTGCAGCCCACTCTGGAACCTCCACAGCTTTGGGGTCTGCCAGGGTGTGGAAGGGAGAGTTACACTCAGCAAGACTCAGTGTGTAGAATCTCATCTTTCCCAAGCATTGGTCCTAGATAGAAACCCTCCCTTCAGGTAGGGAAGGGGCCAGCCAAGAGCCTCCCCTCTGCTCCCTCGGCCTCAGGGGCAGCTGTCTCCAGTTACAGGTGTGTGTAGTGGGGAGGAACCAGTTCAGATCCAGGCAGAGCCATTCCTGTGGCAACTCTTGCTGTCAGCCATCTTCCAAAGAGCTTTGCAAAATATTAAAGCACAAAAGATAAATAAATATAGAGACCATAGCAAGTATAAGAATGCACAGTCTAGGCTGGGCATGGTGGCTCACGCCTATAATCCCAGCACTGTGGGAGGCTGAGGCAGGTGAATCACCCGAGGTCAGGAATTTGAAACCAACCTTGCCAAGATGGTGAAACCCTATCTCTACTAAGATACAAAAATTAGCTGGGTGGTGGGCGCCTGTAGTCAGCTATTCGGGAGGCTGAGGCAGGAGAATCACTTGAACCCGGGAAGCGGAGGCTATAGTGAGCTGAGATCAGGCCACTGCACTCCAGCCTGGGCAACAGCGAGATTCTATCTCAAAAAAAAAAAAAAAAAAGAATGCAGGGACTCTAAAGAACAAGTTTGTTATCTACCATGACCTGCTCCACCAGGCTCCAGGTTTGAATGCTCATTCTTTCATTCAGTAGCATGCACCGATGCCTGAGTGTACTAAGTTATGGGAACGGTGACTCAAGTAAGACCCCAGCGCTTCCTACAGAAACCAGGGTCAGTGGGGGACAGGGACAGGTGGATGAACAAATGCTAGATGCTGTCATGGACTTGAGTCAGGGAGGCAGTGGGGTGCCGAGGTTGAAGGTCAGAGGCTGTGGACTGACCTCCGTCACTTCCTGCACTGTCCCCGGGGAGCCACTTAACCGTGGGGAGCCTGTCTTCTCACTTGGAAAAGGGCAATGATGTGATCTCACAGGGTTGTGGTGGGATTCCAATGAGATAATGTGTGTGGAAAGCCCTTGCAAAGTGCTAAGTGAGCTGTTGCTGTTATGATTAGGCTCAGAGGCCGCCTACCTGACGCTCATTTTTCTGTTGCTTCAACAAGCTGCCCCTCTTACCCTCTGACGTGAGGAGACAGGACACCCAGCCTAGAGCAGTGGGCAGTTAAGCTTCGTGCACAAACACACACACACTTCAGTTACACAAGCAGAACACCTTTGTACAAAAATTAGAATGGCATCATGTGCCCACAGCCCCAGTTACTCAGGAGGCTGAGGAAGAGGATTCCATGAGTCCTGAGAAACATAGTGAAACCCACCTCTATTATTAAAAAACAATAATAAGAAAAAACAGCTAGGCGTGGTGGTGGTCGCCTGTGATCCCAGCTACTTGGGAGGCCGAGGCAGGAGAATCACAATTACTAGAACCCAGGAGGTGGAGGTTACAGTGAGTGGAGATCGAGCTACTGCACTCCAGCCTGGGCAACAAGAACAAAACTCCAACTAAAAAAAGAAAAAAATAGGCAGAAAGCAAAAACTTTGAATAAAAATCCAACACCTTTAATGCCACCATCCAGAGATAACCACTGGTAACATTTTGGAGCCAGTCAGCTGCGCACCAGTGGCTGGGCGCCTGTGGACTCAGCTACTCGGGAGGCTGAGGTGGGAGGATTGCTTGAGTCGGGGAAATTGAGGCTGCGGTGAGCCATCATTGTGCCAGTACACTCCAGCCTGGGCAACAGAGCAAGACCCTGTTTCAAAACAAACAAGCAAACAAAAACCACGTTGGAGTCAGCTAGATATTATTCTATTTATCTCTCTACATATATGTATGTATAGAGAGAGGTCTCCATAGTGTTTTATAATGCACTTTTCTTAATAGACAGGTTTTTTTTTTTTTTGAGAGGGAGTCTTGCTCTGTTGCCCAGGCTGGAGTGCAGTGGTTCTATCATGGCTCACTGCAACCTCCACCTCCCGGGTTCAAATGATTCTCCTGCCTTAGCCTCCTAAGTAGCTGGAATTACAGGCATGCACCACCATACCCAGCTAATTTTGGCATTTTTAGTAGAGACGGGCTTTCACCATGTTGACTGGTCTCAAACTCCAGCTACTGTGCCCAGCCAATAGACAAATATTTTAAACATCTTTTTCTGTTTATGATACGTTTATACCACACAATTATTAATGACAGCTTAATATTCCATCAAGTGGACGTGCCCAAATTAAGAAGTTTCCTAGCTGGGGGCAGTGGCTCGAGCCTGTAATCCCAGCACTTTCGGAGGCCAATGCGGGCGGATCACTTGAGGTCAGGAGTTAGAGACCAGCCTGGCCAAAAAGGTGAAACCCCATCTCTCCTCAAAATACAGATATTAGCCAGGTGTGGTGGTGCATGCCTGTAGTCCCCTGTATTCCCAGCTACTAGGGAGGCAGAGGCAGGAGAATAGTATGCACCTGGGAGGCAGAGGTAGCAGTGAGCCAAGATCATGCCACTACACTCCAGCCTGGGCAACACAGTGAGACTCTATCTCAAAAAAAAAAAAAAGGAGAAGAAGTTTCCTTTGTTGTTGATTTTTTTTTTCTTCTGGAAATAAAAGCTTGATGAACAAGGCTGTAACTTTCACCTTTGTGCACGTGTCTAATGATTGCCTTAGGGTAAAGTTCTAGTAACCAGAGGCTAGGAATGCATATTTTTAGCTCCGAGGAGCCCAGGCCTCTGGGCGGTGCTCTCACCTCTCCTCCAGGCAGCCCTCCCAGACTGGCTTTCCAGGGTTGAGTACATCTTCCTCTCTTAGAGACCTGCCCTGAGAGCCCTGAAAAATGCTGGGAAGGCCTGTCCGGTGATGGCCAGGAGGGGCCGGGGTGGAGAGCACAAAGCCGGCTTGTCTGGGGCACAGGAAGAGGCCCCGCCCTCCGTGCTGCTGGCCCTGCATTCCTCCTGGACAATGGCTGCCTTGGGAATCCCGGGAATGAAGGAGGCGGGCGGCTTCCCCAACCTGCACCCTCTACCCCCATCAAGTTGTGCCCCTTCCCCAGATGGAAAGCAGGGGCACTTTGCATTGTGACAAGGTGGGGAGGGCCAGCTACCATCCATGCCTACAGCCCCCGCCCCTCCTTTCACCAACACGAATCCACAGAGCCCCGCAGCAGCCGAGACCTGCCCAGCCACCCTATCCCCGTGGACCTTGGGCAAGTCCTGCTCCCTCAACTGGAAAATAAGGGGCTTGGATTCAGTGGTTGCCAAACTCCCCACAGATCTCAAAGGCCGAAATGTGTGACTAAGACATGCACAGGCTTTGAATCAGATTGCCTGAGTTTAAATCCTGGGCTGCCCTTTACCCTGGGAACTTAAGCCCCTGGGTTGCCCACTTCCCTCTCCGCAAAGGGTGTTTGTTGATAGAGTTCCACTCCCTCCCGATGGGAAGGCAAACTCCTCAGTCTGTGAATCCCGATTCATGCCGCATACTCTGCTCAAAATACTAACCAGATCTCCAACCCCAGACCCTCTCATGCTCTGTGCGGACTGTGGCCCCTGGACATTTGCCCAGCAATTGGCCACACTCTGGGAGCTGCAAGGGGCACCTGACGCCCCTGATGAAGCATCCCTCCCCAGCATGTTTCCATCTTCCCTTGCATCAGTCATAAGGCCACAAAGCTGTAAATCGTAAAGACTTAATGGGACAAAAAATTTTTTTTTTAAATATAGGAAAACTCTTATTGTTATTTATTTTTTATTATTATTATTTTTGGAGTCTTGCACTGTCGCCCAAACTGGAGTGCAATGGCATGATCTCGGCTCACTGCAACCTCTGCCTCAGGTTCAAGTAATTATCCTGCCTCAGCCTCCCAAATAGCTGGGATTACAGGTGCCCGCCAACATGCCCAGGTAAATTTTTTTTTCTTTTTTTTTTTTTTTTTTAGTAGAGACAGGGTTTCACTATGTTGGCCAGGCTGGTCTCGAACTACTGACCTCATGATCCACCTGCCTCGGCCTCCCAAAGTGCTGGGATTACGTGGTGCGAGCCACCCCACCCGGCTATTTATTTAGTTATTTTGAGATGGAATCTCACTCTGTCACTCAGGCTGGAGTGCAGTGGCGTGATCTTGGCTCACTACAACTTCCACTTCCACCTCCCAGGTTCAAGCAATTCTCCTGCCTCAGCCTCCTGAGTAGCTGCTGGGATTACAGGTGTGTACCACCATGCTCAACTGATTTTTGTGTTCTTTTTTTTTTTCAGTAGGGCAAGTTTTTGCCATATTGACCAAGCTGGTCTTGAACTCCTTTCCTCAAGTGATTTTTTGCCTTGGCCTCCCAAAGTGCTGGGATTACGAGCATGAGCCACTGCACCAGCTGGAAAACTCTTAGGTCGCGTGCCCTTATTTTTGCTTGGGAAATGCAGGCATTTCCAATGCCACCAGCAGTTGCCAGGCATCATGGGTGGCATAGACTCCAGGCTCTTCCTAACCCACTGGAGGGTTAGGACAAACACGCATCAACAGGGACCCATTCCCAAAGCTACTTCTGTAAATATTTCTGAGCTATTTGCCACAAAATCCCTGCCCACTCTCCCTCATAGACTTGTTCCCTCCTTCCCCTTACTCACCTCCTCCTCAGCCCTATTCCTCTACTCCCCTGAATTCAGATCCTCTGCCTCAAATGCCAGAAAACTCCCCTCATGATGGCTTGTACAATAAGGAAAATACATGATCGTATTTCATCCAATTTAGACACCACTGATGTTAAGAAGCACTGCTGCTTCATGTACTTTATTTATTTATTATTTTCAGAAACAGGGTTTCGCTATGTTGCCCAGGCTGGTCTTGAACTCCTGGGCTCAGCCACCCTCCTGCCTCGGCCTCTCGAAGTGCTGGGATTATAGGCATAAACCACCATATTTCATGTACTTTAGAAAGAAAAAACTAAAACATTGCTAATTAAAGTGACAATGACTTCTTATCGCTTATAATTTTTATTTTATACTTACTGAAAAGGCTCTCTTAGACTTATTGTTCATGTACTTAATAAGAAAAACATGGGTGAAATAAATTGGTTAAGGTTTTCTTAAAACGTTACCCCATTCAGAGCTCTATTCTTGAATCACTTTTCAACTCCCAGCTGTCAATGTCTGTTTTTCCACACAGAATCACCATCTGGGCCATCTTACAAGTACCAGTGATACAGAACATTTCTTAAAAGTGCTCTGTCAGGCCAGGTGTGGTAGCTCACATCTGTAATTCCAGCACTTTGGGAGACCGAGGCAGGTGGATCATCTGAGGGCAGGAGTTCAAGACCAGCTTGGCCAACATGGTGAGATCCCGTCTCTAGTAAAAATACAAAAATTAGCAGGTTGTCGTCGGGGGGGCGTTTGTAATTCCAGCTACTTGGGAGGCTGAGGCAGGAGAATTGCTTTAGCCTGGGAGGCAAAGGTTACAATGAGCTGAGATCGCGCCATTGCACTTCAGCCTGGGCAACAAGAGAGAAACTCTGTTTCAAGAAAAGGAAAAGAAAAGCTCTATGGAATTATCTATTGCTGCATGAAAGATTACCCCAAATCTTAGCAGCTTTAAGCCGTCAACATTTTATATTGTACTTTCTGTGTATATGGCTTAACTGGGTGGTTCTGGCTCCTGGTCTCTTATGAGGCTGCACTCAAGCTGTCCTCTGCAGGCATGTGGGGCTGGAGAGCTCACCTCCAAGTTCACTCACATGGCTGTGCACAGACCTCAGGTCCTAGCTGGCTGCTGGCTGGAAACCACCTCAGGGCCTCACCACATGAGCCTCTCTATAGGTCTCCTGACTGTCTTTATGACATGGCCCTGGCTTCCTACCCCCCAGCAAATGATCCAAGAGAAAGCACAAGTAAGCATTCAAGACAGAAGCCACTGTCTTTTTTTTTTTTTTGAGACGGAGTTTTGCTTTGTCGCAGGCTGGAGTACAATAGCTCTATCTCGGCTCACTGCAACCTCTGCCTCCCAAGATCAAGAGATTCTCCCACCTCTCCCACCTCAGCTTCCCGAATAGCTGGGATTACAGGCACCCACCATCATGCCCATCTAATTTTTGTAGAGACGGGGTTTCACCATGTTGGCCAGGCTGGTCTTGAACTCCTTGAACTCCTGACCTCAGGTCTTGAACTCCTTGAACTCACCTCGGCCTTCCAAATTGCTGGGATTACGGGTGTGAGCCACTGGGCCCAGCCACATATCATGATTTCTCCTGTATGCCTGTTGATCACACAGACCAACCCTGGAACAATGTGATAAGGGGCTACACAAGGATGTGAATAGCAGGAAGTTGGGACCAGTGGGGGCCATTTTGCAGGCAGTCTATCACATCCACTTTTTTTTTTTTTTTTTTTTTGAGACCGAGTTTCACTCTTGTCACCCAGGCTGGAGTGTGATGGCACTATCTTGGCTTCCTGCAACCTCCACCTCCTGGGTTCAAGTTATTCTCCTGCCTCAGCCTCCCAAGTAGCTGAGATTACAGGCACGTGCCACCATGCCCAGCTAATTTTTGTATTTTTAGTAGATATGGGGTTTCATTGGCCAGGCTGGTTTTGAACTCCTGACCTCAGGTGATCCACCCACCTCGGCTTCCCAAAGTGTTGGGATTACAGGCATGAGCCAACGCACCAGGCCCACATCCACTGTTATCTCTGGGATTGCATTGTAAACTTTGCCAGACAATCAAAAGCTTCTAACTATCAACCAGGGCTCAAATTATCTTTGCATGGCTTGTGGACCAAAACATCATGGGGTTATAGTTGTCCTGTCATGACATTAGGAAAGCCACCAAGTTCACACATGCAGGACAGCTGAGCCAAAGCTTCTGTCCGGCTGACACAGATTAAGATGCCACTGGCTGTAACATGTATGCTGATTTCAAACATGTTAAAATGTGACCAAATATGCACTTTAGAATTGATGAAATACATCATGTTACATGAGAAGTCTTGAGAAGTGGTAGCTCCAGAGTGAATTGATTCAGAGGCTCTGCACCATCTTCAGGGGCCCAAGTTCCCTCCATCTTTGCACTCTAACACCCTCGGTATATGTGCTGTGTCCCTGGACGCTTCCCCTCAAGGTCAAAAATGGCAAAAATGCATCCTGTATGGGCCAACAATTCCTCTCAAATGCCTCCTTTTACGAGTAATGAAAAATTTCCCAGAGACATCCAGATCTTCCCTTTCATATCATTGACCAGAAACTGTGTTACTGCCTGTGTTCTATTAGGTTCAGTTGCATATGTTAGCTAAATTCAGAATGATTCAAACAAAATTGGAGATTACTTTTTCTACACAGAAAAGTCTGGATGGGGGTGCTCCATAGTGTCAGTGTCACCAGGGACCCAGGCGCCACCCATCTCAAGTGATTTCATTCTCAAATCCACCTCATGTTTCAAAACGGCTGCTGGAGTTCCAGCCATCAGATTCATGTTGTAGACCAAAAGCAGAAGGGCAAAGGTTGTTCCTCAGCAGAGTCAGCTCCTTTAAGCAACCTTCTCAGATGTTCCAAAGAACATTTCTGTTTATACTTTTCTGGTCAGAACTTGATCACTGGCCATTCCTAGGTGTAAGAAATCGTAGAGGCATATTTTTTTGATAGGTGCTTTGTCACCCTAAATAAAATTTGATCCTTTTACTAAGGAAGAAGAGAGGAAAATGAATATTAGCTGACCATAAGCAGTGTCTTCTGCTGTCCATACGCTTAAACGAATCCCTGGTTAGAGGGACAGGATGACTGGAATTGATCTAGATGTATCATGATTTACTCCTGAGTTGGACACAGATGACATTCCTCAAGAGATGGATCTTTGCACAAAATCTGAATTTTATTAGTGAGGAAGAAGCAGGTGGAGCAGTCACTACTGGTTCTTTACCAATAACCATTGCCCTCCTTTCTTGCTAACAGAACCTTGAGTTTGCTCAGGAACCGGTCTGCCAAATTCTTCAGTGATGCTAAGCCCCCTCCCCTGGGACTGGGGGTGAATCCTAATTAGTCTGAGCACCCCCAGCAATTCTAGTCCCTCTGCCAGTATTTGGTTTGAGAATGGACATGTGGCATGATTTGGCCTATGAGACAAAAGGGGATTTTTGGGAGGGGCTTCTAACAAGATCTCACAGAAGCCGAAAGAGAAACAGCATTTCTTGGCCTCAGAATGTCATTGTTTGCCTGTGGTGTCTGAAACTGCAGCATCTACCTTGTGACTTTGAGAGAAGTCAGGGTACAAGCACAAAAATCAAGAGGATAAGGATGGCAGAAAAAAGAGAAAGAAATGTGGTGAAATATTTAGAGTAGAAATATTTCAGCAACAAAAATGAGCCGGGCATGGTGGCTCACATCTGTAATCCTAACACTTTGAGAGGCTGAGGCGGGGGATTGCTTGAGCCCAAGAGTTTGAGAACAAACTGGGCAACATACTGAGACCCGGCATCTAAAAAAAAAAAAAAAAAAAAAGAACTATTGATACAACAGAGTAGGTGAAACTGAAAACCATTGTCTGATACCCAAGAGCTAGACACAGAAGAGTGCATACAACATGATTTGATTCATAGAAAGGCCTGGAACATACAAAACTGATCTATAGATAAATACCAGATTACCTGGAGCAGGAGATGGCAGGGTTGGGGGTGGGGGCACTGACTGCCTATGGACATGAGGGAACTTGCTGCATGATGTCAATATCCCACATCTTGATTGGAATGGAGGTGACCAGGTCAACACTTGTCAAAATTTATCAAACTGTAGTTTAAAAATCTGTGCATCCTGGCTGGGCATAGTGGCTCATGCCCCATAATTCCAGGACTTTGGGAGGCCAAGGCAGGCTGATCTCTTGTGTCCAGGAGTTCAAGACAAACCTGGACAAAATAGCGACACCCAAACTCTACAAAAAAAAAAAAAAAAGGAAAATTAGCCAGGCATGGTGGTACATGCCTGTAGTCCCAGCTACTCAGGAGGCTGAGGTGGGAGGATCACCTGAGCCCGAGGAGGTCAATTCTGCAGTAAGCTGGGATCATATTACTGCACTCCAGCCTGAGTGACAGAGCGAGACACTGTTTCAAATAATAATAATAAATAATAAAATGAAATCAAATCTGTACATCCTACTGCATATAAATTGTATTTCAATAAAGTTGATGAAAGAAGGAAAAGAAATAAAACAAGCAAGAAACAAAGAAGTGCAAAAGTAACGTATGTCCTTGATAACACTGTTGAGCCACTAACTTCACCAACAGCCTTGGGACCTCTTGTTTTGTGACATCATCAACACTGTATAAGCCATTTTTAAGTTGGGTCTTTGACAGCTGGAAGCCCAAAACACCTTTACATCAAGTGGGAGGAGAGGCATCCAGACCCAACCTGGGGAAGTGGGTTTTGAGGAGCAGCTGAGAAGGCAAGAGACTCTGAAGCTCTGCTTGATCTGGTGGAGTCTGCTCGCTGCTCCACAATCAGGCCCAGTACAGCTGGGGGTTTCTGTCCACAGTTCCCCAACCTTCTCCAGCCCATCTATGAAATGGAGCCCTGGTAATCAAAGGACCTAGTCTCGGGCTTCTGGAGAGGACTGTTACAGACAAAGCCTAAAAGCTCTTAGCACAGAGTCTGACACAGAGAGGAAGGGTTCATTGTGGTGCCTGCGTTACCTCCCCTGGCCCTGGTGAGGATGACCTGGGCCTGAACCAAGTAGGGGCAGACACAGAGGAGGGAACAGAACTTAGAAACCTTTGGGACTGTAAATGCTTGATGACACCAAGCACTTGGGCGTGGGTGACAATGTGGACGGGATCACTTCTCAGGCTTTTGGCAAAGATTACATGTAGGATCTGTTTTTATTACCAGGTAGGTGCTGGTAAAGGAAGAGAAGAGACACAGGAGAAGAAACAGGTTTATGAGGTTAAAATAAAAAAAGTGTTAGTTGAGTTTGAGGTATTTGTGAACGGTACGGAGTGGTGGGTAGGAGCAAGGGCTCTGCCACCCACTAGCTATGTAATCTGAGTCAAGTTGCCACCTTTCTCAGAGCCTCAGTATCCTCATTTGTAAAATGGGAATTCTAAGAATACTTAGCTCATTGGGTTGATATAAAGATTAGATGAAACATAACTAAAAGAAAAAAAAAAGGAAACAAAAAGAAAAAACAAGAGTAGATGAAGCAATATATTGGCAGTGTTTAGCACAGTGCCTAGCACATAGCGGGTACTTCTCAAACGGTGATAATAATGTCTTCATCCCTTCAACCCTTCACAGCCTGCATCCTCAGGTTAGGTGGGCAGCCTCGGCTGAGCCTGTGCACTGGAATACCAAACTTAGCCTGGAGCTTTTTGGGCTTTCGGCTTACCCTCTCTTGCCTCAAACAGGATGATCCCCTGCGGAAGATTTCTTCTCCTTTCCTTTTTCCTTGACCCCTTCCCTCCCTTCCTTCCAGTCTCTACCCTGCCCTGCATCTAACAGGAAGCCTTCCTTGACTAATGTCTCCATTCTCTGCCAACCTCCCTATTGCCTCCGTGTAGGTTCTGGCCTCCCAGCCCAGAGCTCTATCCACCCCACTCCATTGCCCACGCCCCCAATACAAACCGTGGGCTTTCTCCATACCAGTTCAAGGGAGGCTCGAACCCATAGGGACGCCTGCCTGCGAAGGGAAGGATGCCGCCTTGCACCGCAGCTCTACCACAGCCCCGTGGACCCGCTGGGAAAGGGGTGGGGCTGGCGAGGAGGAGGCCACCTGCCAGAGTGGCAGCAGACAGGCCAGCTAAATCCTTGACCTATGATTTAAGGGGTCGGGCATAGTTCAATAGAGCACTCCAGGCTGAGTTCCTGCTCATTCACACAGGTCAGAGGGATGAGGAGTGAGGCGGGGAGAAGGGCCATCTCCTCCAAGGGCCCTTGGCTTCCTCCCTAGCCTTCTGGGGCATAATCCAGCCTGAAAACCACAGAATCCCTGAAAACCATCAGTTCCATTCCCATCAGCGTAGATGCCCCCTCTGAGAGACCGGAGGACGGGGGGGGGGGGGGGGGGGGGGGGGGGCGGGGGGGCGGCGGCCGGCGCGGGGGGTGGCCTTACCCCCCCCCCCCCCCCCGCCCACCC